>VYZU01005932.1:0-18071 GCA_013401355.1 Ceyx cyanopectus
TTTTTTTTTTTAAAGCATCCCCAGGTCTATCCACCTCCTAAGTACATCACTGCCCACCAGGGCTGAAACACAGCCCAGCAGCTGCCCCAAACCCACACACCAACCAGAGCTCCGCGACTCAAGGTAGAAGCTGAAAGGGAACTTACTGCGCTCAGCTGGGTCTCATTCTGTTCCTTGCGCCGGGCACCACCAAGCCTCTGCCAACTGACAGGCAGCTTAAATATTGCCAGAGAATCAGGATTTGCCAGCGAAGCTGTTAACAGTGTCACAAGGAATGAGAATTTATAGTAAATGTTAAACTAATTGGCCGGAGTTAATCTGTCAGTCTCCAGTGGCCCTGGTGAGAGGAGTATTATTTTCACTATCAGGGCTCATGGGTCAAACTCCACAGAGTACCATTCTCTTAAGCAATCTGTACAGCTAGGGAAGGGACAAGTAACAATAAAATAATCCATGCTGATGTCTTCTCAAGCTGACAGCCTCCCATGCAGGGGGGAGCTGACAGCTAGTCCTATCTCTGAGTTTATGCCTAAGCCTTACAAAGAGAAGAGTTCATCCATGGGCTGGGGTAAGGCTGGAAGTTCAGCATCTTCAGCATCATCTCTGAAAAACCTGATCAATGCTTATGGCCAAATAACACATGGAGAATGATGCTGAATGACCTTCCAGCACAGTGAGAGACAGTGGCAGGAAGTAGGTCAAACATCTCTGAAATCAGGGTGCACAGAGCCCCAGGGCAGCACTACTGAGAAGCCCCCAATCTCTAGATGGGCAGATAACCTGCAGATTGAGCACAGACACTGTCCTTTATACAAGTCTAATCCATGTCCCAGTGATGGAGTTACCAATTTAAATGTTACTGTGTAGGATCCTCTAAGGGCGTGTTTTACTGGTGAATTCTCAGCTCTTGGGTGACAGTCTCAGCCTAAGCAGGTTCCATGTCTTGCCCAGGCATGGACAGCATCTCTGAGCAGAGCAGCTGCTTTGGTCTCTCACTGGTCGTGTAATGTTCCTGTAAACTGCTCTGCTTTTGGCAAAGACTTTCTGAAACTTCCTCCTTCTCCATCAGTCTCAGCTGCTGGAATCAGAAGTTCATATCTCACCTTCACTTATGAGTTTTCTAGATTGACAATGAAGACAAGTTAAATTAAAAAAAAAAAAAAGGAGGAAAAACCTGCCATCTGTATTTTAGCTCATTGTTTCACACTTGGCTCAAAGTTCTGATGAACATAACTAGAGCTCTTTGAATCTTGCAGTTGGACATACTTTAGTTTGATCTGCTAGATCAACTACATTTTGAGAACAAGGTGGATCTTCAGATTCAAGGTGGGCTTCAAATTCAGCAGCCAGGTTCCTTGTGCTGCCTCCCAGTCTATACCTGACTTCCAGCCCTTCCAGTCTAAAGCTGAGACCTCTGTTTGGCTCTTCAGCATCTTTTGTGGAACCTGGAAAGTAATTACAGATCATGGCCCTTCAAACCATTATCCAGATACTTAGAGGGAGGGTTCATATGTGGTTCTGCTTTGGCTTGGAGATGCCAGCCTGGTACTAATTTATCCCAGCCAGTCCACCAACAGGAGCTGCGATGGTGTCTTCACCATGGCATTACTAAAGCTGCTTATTTCCTCTCTATTTTCCATTTTCTTGCAGGAAAGAGTGAGAAATCTTTAAATAATTCTGAATTTGGAATGTAACATGGGATTTTCAAGGTCACTTTTTCCGTGTCTCTGTCAAGAGGATGGAAGTGGCACCTAGTGGAGCCAGAGTCACGCTATAGCTGCATTCCCTGCACTGACCCCAGGTTGCTGCCGGAGTTACGGTTTCCTTTCCAAGGACAGACTTTCCTGTGAGGACTGTCCCATGATCCAGGCTGACACATACATTCTGTTACGGCTGGGCTGTACAAGGCTGAAAGGAGAGTGCCCAGCCAGGGTGCTGATCCTGGACACAAAAACCCCTTAATATTTGCAGTTAAAACCTAATGCTTGCAGTTATCAAGAAACAGCAAAACAACAAGTGCATGTGGGGAGAGGTACCGACCATAGTATGGACCGTGCTGCAAAGGACAGCCCTGGCTGTGCTGGACCATGCAGTGGGAAGTCTGACGGCTTCTCTGGACAGTTCCAGGTCCCCAGGACTACAGGAACATCAGGAGGGGTTTGAGCACTCTAAATATGTGTGCCCAGCTAGGGACTTCTAGCTGTGACATTTATGTTCATTCTGTTCAGAGCCATTTTACAGTTGCTGGTGCCTCCAGGGAGGACCTGGCAGTTGAGCCAGCAGCTATAAACAAGCTAAACTACAACTAGGAAATCTGATAGGCAGCTAGCCCATATCTATCTGCTGTTAGTGTAAAGGGAGATAAATCACTCTGGGGAGGTAACCTCAACCTCAGCCAAGAATTCTTTTTCAGAGAGAAACAATTCACTGGCTCATACACTCACTAAATATTTTCTTCTGCAGGCTGCAGGAAAAAATCCATACTATTTTAAGAATTTGCTGTTCGCATTCACCACGCTGGCCCCAGCGCTGGAGAGCAGGGAGGCCCTGTCACAAATAAGCAGTTATTTCCCCCATATCAGCCCAAGCCCAGCAAGGTCGGACCCTGCATCTCTCTTCTGTAGGTATGAGTGGCCAATAGGAAGAAGTGCAGTCACAGAAATGCCAGATGCAGAATTCCATCACCTGCAGCAGGCATACAGCGCAGTTGTTGACAGAACGCAGAGGAAGGTGCAGTCAGGAGGCAGAAGGCAATAGCTTTATTTTGGGAGTAGCACACAGGCTTTGGGTAGAGACTGAATTGTGAATATCCACAGTCCTGTTATCAAATAATAAACTGTATGTTGGAAGTTCTGGGTCTTTGAAAAGAATCACATAAAAATACCAAGAGGATTGAAGTTCTAGCTATTTCGGAAGGTTACAACATGTAGCAAAAACTATGTACAGCATTTTCACATTTGTAATGACAGTTTCAAAAGAACCTCCAGTGGTTTAAATATTGAATATGTTTTTAGAAAAAAAAGTCAACAGAATACAGAGTGCAACATCCAGAAGGGATGGAGCCGAGCAAGCGCTGCCCTATCCCCACTGTCGGAGCAGAGACAGACAGGGCCCCACCTCTGGGAACACGACACTAGAAACTACCTGGCACTTAAAGCTGTATAAATGGAGAACACTTGTGAAAACAGAATTCACTTTCTACAGTGGGGTTTTAAAAAATAAAATTACTGAAAACTGAAGGTTTGATGGTCATAAGGTCTCCCATAAATAATGCACCAGGTGGTGATTCTGTAGGTGAGCAGGGGCTGCAGGGAGTGCTCTTGCTGTGGTGATGGACGGGAGGAAGGTGACCTAGACTGCGGCTGCGGGAAAGCTTCCGCGGGGTGGTTCTGAAAGGCAACGGACGCGTTTTGGACAGAATAATTCCTCATGATATTAACACACCATGGGTTTGCTGCCCTAAATGCTCTCAGGGCGCAGTGTGTCCCCAAGGCGCATGCACTGACTACTTGACCATGGATAATACTACAATAGCCCTTGCATCCCGGAGGACACCTCAGAGGGAGTTAAGTCATCTAAATAACAACCAGATAGTGTTGAAAGAGGGACCTGTGTGCTGTCAGAGCTCCCTGGGGGCGTTCAGCGTGAAAGAAGGGTCAGACAGTAAAGGGACTCTCAGGACTCCAGAACTGGGGAGTGAATAAAGGAGGACAGGGTATGGATTTCTCGTCAGTCTCTGCCCTGCCTTGGAGGCAGCTCTTGGGGCTACAGAGCACTCCACATGTTTTTAGGCTACTGGGGGTTCTGTACTTTCAAAGGATGCACCAAAATGCTCAGGGATTTAAGTCTCCTGGTGGATTCAGATTAAACAAGTGCTGATGGTATTAAACTCTTGGGAAGATTTCAAGACCTGTCAGTCTTTGCCACACCTTTAAGCAAAGCTGACGACCAGGAAGGATTGTGGCCTTTCCTTTCTCTCCAGCACAGCTGGGTAGAACCAGACTAGACCCGTATTTGGGAACATGTGGACGAGTCAGAAGGTTTCTGCAAGGTCATATTGCTTTCCAATGCCATGAGTGGCAAGGGCAGGGATTAAAGCCTCTGGGCACCTTTGCTGATCTCCACTCTGCTGTTACAGCCTGTTCAGGCGAAAGTCCAGCCCCACAGTGCAGCCCAAGAGCAGAAGGGCTCAGCAGCACAGCAGCACAGCTCCTCGGCGTCCCAGTAGAACAGGGGCTGGTTACAGCCCTTGTCCCCCCTGTTCCCCTCCCTGACAAACCTGCTCTGGCTCCCCAGCCAGTCTGTGACTGGGCTCTAACCCTGGCCCTAAGGCTGGTGGGGACAAGTGGACCCTGACTAGCGAGAGCTGGATCCTGCAAGGGCTGACTCCCTGCACAACCACACTTGGACAATGGTCAGGGGGATGTGGGGAAGGTCTCCAGTGACTACTGGTGGCTACTGTGTTATGGAAACATGGGGGAGTCAGGCTTTACCCAGATGTGTCTGAAATCCCGGACTTGGTCATATGTGGGAAATGGAGTATGCCAAGAAAGTTGTTGTCAAGACCTTCGGGGTGTTTACCTTCCTGTCCCCGTGCCTCACCCTTGCATCTATCCACCATCACCTGTGGTGCCTTTTCAGTGTCCAGACTGTCCTGACATCTCAGTCCATGGTTCTGCTTGGTGGTAGCAGGTGACAGCAGCATATTTACAATCAAACTCAACAGGGGCAAATTGCACTTTGTTGGCAATAACTTGTTGCACCTCATGTTGCTACAGGCCTGTCACCAGGCCAGGGGGGAGGTCATCCTGGGGCTGCGCTGGCTCTCGCCGATCTGCACATCGCTGAGTGCCCGCTGCAGGGAGAGAGCAAAGAGCAGGAGCTGAGAACTGGGCGAGGGCAGCTGGTATGGACAGGGAATGTGTTTCAGTGGTACTGGCCCCTATAAGCTTAATTCTCCCCCAGCTGCCAATGGACAAGTCAGTCCATTCATCAGCTTCATGGTGTTCTGACCTAGCCTTCACTAGCCAAGAATGTCAATGTCATACCATGACAGTATCTGCTTTAGTCTCCATGGGGATGGTGCTTGGACCATCAGCCCTTACCTCAGCCTCCTCTCTGGACGGCCAGCTTGAATCTTAGAAAAATTGTCCTTCACAGACACTCAGGTACCTGGGCTCACAGAAGCATCATCCCATCAAAACCTCATCTCACTCCTGCAGCTCCCCTGTGAGTAAAACATGTCACTGACATCTAACAGGAACCCCCTTGCTGGCTGGCTTTGAAAAGTGCAGCTCACCTCAAACTTGCTCATGAATTCTGAAAAAATGCCAAAGAAAGCTTCAGAAGTCGTCATTTTTGAATCTTCCCCGAAGAAGGACAAGACCTTGCTGAATTCTTCCATGGCCTTGTGCTGCAGGTCATCCAGAGATCGCATGGCAGGATGGGCACTCTCCAGGAATGACTGAGAGAAATGGCTTAAGGAAAAACAGTTTCACTGTGGGGCTGATGCAGATCAGAGTAATTTCTGCTCCTCCAGTGGCTGGGTTTAATCTCAGGTCTAAGAAAGGAACCGCTGCGAACGCAGGCTGTGGCCACATGCAAAGGTCACCCGCTGGCCCCAGCAGCACTCCTCTGGAAGGAAGGACGGCTCAGAAGGTGTTCTGGCCTTGTGGCACTGGGTTTCTGCCATGCAGAGGCATGTGAACCAGTGGTCACCACAGAAGCTGTTTCCCAGGCTGGCTAAGAGTGAGTGGAGTGTGGAGATCCCCACCATGCTCTCACCAAGTGCTGAGATGGTCCTTTCTTACCACCAGTCACAGCCCTGCTGCTTACCAGGGAGGCCTAAAGACAATTAAATGGTTTCATTCAAGGACAATAAGTAATGTCCGTCCCTTTTACAGAAGGATACAGTCATCACAATGGCAAACCTGTCCTCTGCGGTAGCTGGCATGTTGTGACAGGCCATCTGTATGTCACTGACAGTGGTGTGCAGGTCTTTTAGGTCAGATGTTAGTGTTCTCTGATTCACTGCATGAGAAGAGAGGAGCCAACAGTGCCAGGAGACTCAGGTCTAGCTGTTTCCTGCGACCAAGCAAGGCCAGCAAGCATGGGCCATTGGCCAGAGTGGTCCAGGCTGCCTGTCTACATGGCTCTGCACAGCCTTATCAACCTTGTCCAGGGTATGGTAGACAACCAGAACTTTCTACTGGGCTCTAGCATGTTGCCAGCTGCTGTTGCTGGGTGCTCAGGCCAAGAGGTGCCAAGAGCCTCAAAAGGACCCTGAAATGTGCCATGTGCAAGGAGCTCACAGGACTCAGAAGCATGAGGATGGTGATGGATACACAGGTAAGTGTCATGGGAAGGGGACAGATGGAGGGCACAGGATGGTGGTACAAGGGGGAATGTCCCAGCTGCCTTCCATGGCATCTCATCATAGCACCAGCACTTAGGAGGATGACAAACAGTTCAGACTCGAGGTTGTCTGGGGTGGCCAAGCCTCAGCTCTTCCACCAGTGCCAAAGAAGGTGACCAGAGCATGCCAGGAGGTTTTGGGGTGAGTGGTGCAACTCTGTTACTCTGTGGCTGGTACCAGACTGAAGCTGGGCAGCCCTGGAATACACACAGCCTGAAACTGGGTATAAACCAGCAGGAACTTGGGCAGCAGCGAGCCTTTGGTGACAGAAGTGTTTCTTTAACAGGACAGATACAAAGTCCAGATAGGAAAAAGGCAGGGACAGACCTTCCTCAAGTGGAAATTTACATCTGCAGGTCTGAACTTTCTCCTTTATTTATCCACCATAGCACCAGTTCCCAAGGGAATTACCCGCCACCAACAGCGGATGGTGTGCGAGGAGCACACGGCCCACGCTTGCACGCGGCTGGCCAAGGTGACCCCATGAGTGAACGGAGGGACAATAACCCCGGCGTCTGCCTGACTTATTTTAACTGCAGGCCAGGAAGCCGCGGGATCCTCTGTCAGTGCGAGGTCCCTGCGGCTGGACTGTGACCCCATAACGGGAGGGGTGCTGCCCGCCCTGCACCGCATGTGCCCGCAGGCAGCAGCAGCACTGCTGGGGAGGCTGCATGCTGGGGAAGGAAGGAGGCAAAACTGGGTGGAGCAGGGCAGCTCCTGGCACTTCCTTTTTCAGCATTTACCAGATACATCTGAACTTGGGAACTACTTTTTCAAGTCAGAAGGAAGGTCCAGGTCAGGGACAGAGCCTTGTCTAAGCACCCCCATGTGCAGCAGCATGGGACAGATGGGACCTCCCCCACCACTAAGCTCATCCCTTCCTAACCCTGTCTTCTCACCCAGGACCATTCCTCATTTGTTTAGGCCATCATCCTGCTTGTGCCAATGCTGTGGTGCTTGCAACTGCTTCTAGACCCCACAAAACCAAGGCATGGTGCAAAGAGACAAGGAGTTTGCAGACACTTTTGCTTGTTTACCTTTGGCAGCGAGTGGCACTGTAGGAAGATCCTTGGCAAAGCCCAGGAGCTCTGGGAAGTGTTGGCTAAGTGATTTGGCAAGAATGTGCAGGAAGGTGGACTTTCCATCAACAGTCTTGGTTGTGTTCAGCTACAACAAAGCAAAAGAAGTGAGGAGAGCACCCCACTACACGGAACTCCTCTACACTGCCCGGCTTACACTGTGAGCACGTGCAGGGCAATTCCCAGCCCTTCTATCTGGATTAATGTTTAAATGGGCATTTAATATTTACATATCATGTTATGCCCAGATTAGTGGTGCTAAGATGCTGAGCAATGCTGTCGTCCTGCTACGGCTGTCACTCTGTCCCCCCCACACATCAGAAGTCTCACAGCAACCCATGTGGGATAAAAGGCCTTTGTTTTCTTCCACCCCACAGCCAGAAGTCCTGAGGCTCAGGTTTCAGCACACTGATGCACCAGACCATGATTAGAGTCTCTCTGAAGTCAACCCAGTGCATTGATCCCTGCTTTCCTACCAGTCCCACCTCTGGAGCTGCTGCATGAGGAGCCTTGTAGGAGGACAGGCATGATGAGCTGGGTTTGTGGAGCTCCCAGCATCGGTACCTCTGGTACAGGAACAAGCTTCATCTTACCTCAGTGAGAAAGTTGATTTTAAAGCCTGTTGTTTTGCTGGTCTTGGGCTGCCCGTTGTTCAGATAATTCCCCATTGCCAGCACAAACTGCAAAGGGAAATCCCAGTTAGTGACTGGCCAGTGACCTCCAGCACTTATATTGTGCCATTTCCTTTTGTACCTGCTTTTGGGTCACAGAGATCTACCAATGATGTGGTAGGAGCAGAGTCAAAAAGCCTCCCTCTGTCTGAAGGATGGTGGGAAAAACCCCTTTTTCATGCCAGACTAGTTCTGCTGAAGGGCCCCTACATGTGCTCATAGAGCATTGGTAACAGAACAGTGGTGGTGGGTGCGTGGCCATCTGCAATCTGCTCCCCTCCATCCTCCCCACACCAGAATCCCCACCAGTCGATACCAGTAAGAGCTGCCAGAGGATGGAGCGTGGCTGAACTGGACCCGGAGGGGCCCAAGACACAGCCATGGGGCTGGAGCTGGGCTCCATCTGCCTGCGAGCTCCCTGCGACCTTCCTGCCAGCCGCCCACGAGCTGCCTGCTGTCTGCAGGCACTCCCGTGGACACTGGGGGCCCCCAGTGGCTATTACCAGAAGGAACGACTGTTCTGACCTCCAAGATCTTAGCCAGCTTCTTGCTGCTTTTCAGCTCTAGAGAGGCTTTGCAGATGCACTCATAGCTCGCTTTGATCTCCTCCGTCTTCTCCTGCAGAGTGGTCTTAAAATGTAGGCTGCGCAGACGGATCTTGTATTCTGGGACTGACAACATCTGAGAACAGAAGACAAAAGTGGCTGTTGCCCAAGAGCCACAACCCCTCCCGAGTGGTGTCTGCCCTGCACATTTCCCTGCACAGAAAAGCAGTATGGACCTGCTGGCACAGGAAACACCACCGAGCAGCTGCTGTGGTGTCACCCATCCCAAGCATCATTCACTGGCAGTCCTTGTGACCAATGCCACCACCTCTTACCATCCCACAGCATGCATCATCAGACCAGCACCCCACTGACTGCTTCCTTCCTGCTGTGTGTTCCCCTCCCCTCCAGCTTGCAGTGGGACATCCCAGGGACACTGCACACACATAGCTCCTTGATCCCAAAGCACATTCCTGCCCACCAGTACCTGCAGCACAAACTGGTCAGGCTCACTCAGCTTGCCAGGGTTCTCCTTGTAGCTCTGGAAGCGCTGGACTTCCTCCCCATCCGGGGCATACAGCAAGAGCTGCTTGATGTGGGAAGGCTCCAGGCGATCCGTCTCCATCGTCATGAGGATCTGGCGCAGCTCAATGTGCGAGAGCTTGAGGTGGGCTATCAGGATGGCTGGGGGGAAGGGAGGCATGTCACTTAGGAGAGGAAGGGGACCAGACTCTGGGAGCTGGCTGTGCTGGGGACAGACTGCCTGGCAGGACAGGGCTAGGAATAGAAGCTCAGTCTCTCCATGGTAAGAGAATGATGTGGACTTCTGCATGTGCCCACACTGGGTAGCCCTGTGGAGAGGAAGATCTTTCTGCTCCCAGAGGCGCTTCTGAGGCTTTGTGGGGATCCAGAGGAGTCACTGGGATCTTGCAGACCCCCTCAGGGTACTGCATCATGTCCATGCACATCACCATCGATCAGGCTGGGCTGCACTGGAAACCACTCCCAGTCCCTCCTACTCTCCCACATCCCCTGCAGCCAGGAGACCAGGGTCTTGCAGGGTCCCACCAGGCCCTCACACCCTCCTTCCCCCAGAAGAACATCCTGGAGAAATGACACTGACCCTTTCCCATTGGGGCATGCAAGCTCTGGCCCTCTCCCTCCACATACCAATGAGGCACATCCAATCTCCTTCCCTTGCTGCAAAACAACCTTTGTACCCCTGCCCAGTGCTGCACTCAGCCTGGAGGACCAGCCCAGATCAGCAGAGCTGTGCTGGGATTGTGCTCATAGGATCATGCTCATGCAGCCTCCTTCCTTTTACCTTTACAGTTCTCTACATGCCTGGTCTCATCTCTGGGCCTGTTTTGGAGGTATGGTCACCGTGATGTTTACTTACATGTGTTGTAGGCCTTTTTGTGGGACAAAATCTCAACAACGTCTTTCTTTTTAAAGTTTTCAGGCATGAGAGTTGGCTCTGGAAGAGAAACTGAAAGATTTAATAATGGGTAAGGACAGGTTCAGCCAGCTCCATCAGGAAGAAAACTGTCCTAAAAACAGTGAAACCATGAATGAAAGATAGGAGAACTGATGCTTTGCACACAGCAATGGCTCCGGGAATCCTTGAATTCTGCGATTCAAAGATCTCCTCAATGGAGGACTCAGTTGGAGCTGAAAAAGGCAAAACAAGAAGTGAAACACACAGAAAATCCCAGACTGACAAGAAACATCCCAGTAGATACAGACCCTGAGAAGAATCCCATTCCATCCCAGTTCCACTTCCAGTCCCAGCTGTCTCTGCCCACTCTGCCACTGGGCATCACGTCCCTCACAGCAGAGCTCAGACATCCCACCTTTCCCAGTGTAAATGAGGCAGCCGAGCTCAAGGGAAGCTGTGCTGGCAGGGTGCTACAGACCACAGATGTAGGTTTGAGGTAGGGGGGGAACTAACTTATTATACACGTAAAAAGCACTGCCTGTAAAGCATTGCCTGTAGTGAACTCTATGGACAGGGAAATGTGTCCATGTCTTTCTCAGAGCTGAGTTCCCAAAGTCAGGAAGCTGCAATGTGAATGTGAGGCCGTTCTCACCATGGCAGCACGATGGGAAGCAGCACGGAGGGCAGCGGGGAGTGAAACCCAACAGCTGAGTTTCACTGCCCCCATCCACTGAGAGGCGGAGACAAAACAGGTAATGGCAGCAACGAAAATTAAAGGAGATAGTAAAACAATCTCCGCCTTAATGATCTGCTCTGCCACTGGCCACCAAGGCCTGAATATGAATGAATTCTGTGGCATGGGTGATGTCAGGGCCAGGCACTGCCTTGCTGCCCACCCAGTTCCTCCCAGCACCCCAGTCTCTGGCCAGTATCAGGACCTGCTCTGGGGCTCAGGTACTTACTCGTAGGTTTCTGCGTCCCAAAATGCAGCTCCAGATCGAGGTATTTGACCATATCACTCAGTTTGTCATAATCTGAGTCTTCCCCAAGCTGCAGGAAGAAGGAGAGTCAGGAGCAGTGCTGGCACAGGGGACAGCCCAACACTGCCCACTTGTGCTGGGTCACCTTCTCCCCACCCCACGCTAAGCTCTGCTTCTCTAGAAGAAATGAGGGCAGGTGCATGGCACTATCCTGTAATGGGACACTCAACCATCATGAACCCTGTGCAGAAACCAGAGCCTGGTGAACCATTCACCTCTGTGGAGGCAGTTTCAACACAAGTTGCTAAATGCATCTGGTGGGACCCGTTCTCATTTCAGGAGAAAGGAAGAAGCCCAGAGATTCACCCATGCACCCTGCACACTGCAAGTTGCATGTGTGGAGTCATTCAGGGACAGCTGGAACCCTAACAGAGAACTGCTGCTCATCACCAGCTACTTGGGCACTTTGCTTTACTGAGTAACAAAGTGGGAATTCCAGAAACTTCAGGAATTATTTCCTTACCAGAAAAAAAAAACCCACAACCCAAAACCAACAAAAAAACCAGCCCCAAAAAACCCACCAAAACAGTGGGAAGAAGCATCTTGTTCTCCAGAGTGCACTGGAGGCACTAAGAAGTTAAGGTACAATGCTCCGGAAAGGGGACAGACCCCCAGCATCTGGACAGTGCCCACAGATGCTCCCACTGACCTGCACAGCCTGGGCACTGGCAGCTGTTCCCCAGCCTGTTGACCCTCAGCCCTGGCCCCACTCCCTGCTCCGGTGCTGTACCTGCCCCCATATGGTCCCTTCCGAGTTCTCCACCTGCTCCCACCGCAGCCTCTTGACACTCATGTGGTTGGACTCGCTCCTGCGGTGCAGCAGCCCCCGGTGCAGGGGGGGTGCGCAGGGCACCGGAGGGGGTGGAGGCGGGGGTGGTGGGGGTGGGATGGGGTGCAAGTGGCCAACAAGGGATTTGGGGGCTGGTGATGTGCTGGCCTTTGTGGCCTCTGCCTTGGTGGGGATGGGCTGGGGGTCATGGAACTGCAGTGGGGGCGGTGGGGGTGGGGGACTGAGTGGTGGTGGAGGGATGTTGTCCGAGAGTGTGGAGTAGGTCAGGGAGCTGCCCTCGTCGCTGCTGCTGATGTACTCGCTGCTGCTGACGTCGTTGGTGACATAGCTGCCCTGGTCATCATGGAAACTCATCTGGGTGAGGGAAAGAGGAGAGGCTGAAGGTAGCACCTCATCCTTCACCCACCCCTCCAGACCTCAGGTCCTGCATCCCAGCCATGCAGCCTTTGCCCTACCAGCCACCTGCAGAGGCCCAGGACATAACCCCAGGACTCATCCTGTCCTGGTGCAGGCTGCACAATGGATGGTTCCATGACCAGAGCAGACAATGATCATGCACCGAGCCAGCCTCATGCCATGCTCACCTCCTCATAGTCATTCTCAGGGGTGAGGAAATCATCCACAATGGTGACCCGGTGTCCCAGCTGCTCACTGAGGGCATCCAGGAATCGGTCAGTGTCACGGCTGCGTGGGGGCCTGGAGAAGGTGAAGAGCTTCTTCCGTCGTGTCAGAGGGCTGAGTGAGTAGTCTCGGTGCTTGGGGGATGGGGCTGGGCTGCTGTCGAGGCTGACATAGGGGTTGGACTCAGTGCTGCACGGGGAGGCCACACTGCTGTGCAGACGGTAGTAGCACTGCTGGGAGCCCAGGGGCTCACTTGGCCACGAGATCCCCATCCCTGCCTTGCGAGCACCTGCAGGACAGAGCACTACTGAGGGGATCCCATGCCAGGCGCTCCCCTCAGCCCCCCCTCCCCCACCACTGCGAGCCCCAGCACCATGCTACATGTGATGCAAGGTGACAGTGCCACCTGCGAGGAGTGGAGACCCTCAGGCAGTTCCCTGCAGCACAGGGTTGCCACAGGATTTGCCATCCCATGTGTTCCGCTGCCCTCTTGCCAACATGGCTTTGCAGGAGCCACCGTTGGGCTCAGGTGTGGCACTGAATAAGCCTTGCCAGCACCCCCCAGCACCACCTGAGACCTCCCCAAGAAGTGCCTCTCTCACATCACGGGAAGCCAGACAGTACCTGCAGCGTGTGCCAGCTCTTGGTCAGGAGGTGATGCACTGTGCAGGGCAGCGTTACCCATCTTGCCAGCAAAGCTGTTGAGCAGGCGGTTTTCCAACTCTGCATAGACAGCCGACATCTGGACAAAAGGGCAAAGAGTTGCTCTCAGGGCTTGGGGAAACCCCAGAGACCCACGATGTCCTGGACACAGGACAAAACACTGCAGACCTACTAGCCCCCCTATGTCCTGCTCTTTAATGGATGCTTCATCCCAGCCCAAGGCTACTCTGCCATTTCTGAAGCTCCCCAAGAGCCTCTTAATGCAAGGCTGCAGGAAGATGCTGACAGACACCAGCCTTATTAACTCTGATTAATTTCCCAGGGAATTGAGCTCAGAGATGAGCTCTGAGGTGGGGATGTTCTCAGCCACCACCAGACACAGAGTCCTCCCAGTCCCTTTTTCTGCTTTCCTGCATTAACACAGAAGGACCCAAGTTGTCATAGAACCATATGTCAACCCTCCCCATGAGCATGATTGTCCCACACACATCAGCAAAGCACTTGCCAGAGGTGCCCCCACCCTAGGCCCACAAGGTCGCACCATTTTGGGGTTGGGTGTCTCCGGGAGGGAAGTGCCATCACCAGCCTGTCTCTCTCCAGGGATCAGGCGAACTGGTACTTCCACGGTGTCACTTTGGCCTGCCAGGGAAGGAAAAGACAGTCAGGAGCCCTTCCTTCTGCCTCTGTCCTGTCTGTCTCCTGCTGCAACCTCGAGCCGTCCTTCCAGCCCAGGCACACAGCGAAGCACTGAGACCTCCTGGGTCTGGGGGTCCCGAGGGACCAATGCAGGGCAGCTGATGGCCCCACACATGGGGTGCCTGGAAAACAAGAAGCATCTCACTGTGGGCTTCCTTGGGCAGCAGCAGAAGTCACCCAGCAATGACACGTGATGTGCTGGGAAACAAGCATGGCCAAGAAAAAATCTTCCTGTGCCCTTTATCTCTCCATATTCAGGTTCTTTCTCTATAAAGTGATGTTATTCTTTATCTTTCAGTCACCCAGATGGTAGGTTTGAAAGCTGCCTATAAATCCTCAACACCCAAGCAGTGCTGCAACTGCAGCAGGTTTGGCATGTTCCTTACCAGTGTCCTACACTGGGGCTGGTGTTGAGAGCAGAGTTCCCACCACAGCCTTTCAGGGGAAGAGACATTCTCCAGGGTACTGTTTGCACCACATCAAGAACTCTCCAGACCTTGAGATACTGCAGTGCTGCGGGGGACTATTTTTCTTGGTTTCTTTTCCTTCAGTCCCCATGGTAGTGGCTGGACATCAGGCCAGTCATGGTCAATACACATGGCAGTCCAGGACGGAGCATCCAAATCTCATCCTTTTGGTCACAGAAATCCAGGCAGCACCAGCTGCCTCTGCAGTGTCCCCTGGGACAATGTTCTGCAGGGGACATGAGGAAGGAGGGAGTAGGGGAGGGAGGTCTGATCCCTGTGGAGGCACAAGGGAACTTGCTTGGAGTGAAGTTGATTTGACCAGCTCCAAATGAAACTGTTTTTCCAGTTACTTCCATGAGGAGCTTCTGCACAGAGGATAATGGCTGCAGCAGTATGAGATCTGAGAGATGTGTCCCCGCTTTATCTCCATGGGTGTGTGTAGAGATGCTGGGAAGAAGACATCTGTGATCCCTGCCAGTCCTGAGCTGCTGAATCAGGTCAAATGAATTTATATTCCCTTAAGACTCAGTATTTCCATCCAGTGATCAGAGCCAGGCTGAGTACTGGACTGGGCAAAACTTTGGAGAGCCCAGCATTTAATAGAGCCCTGGCCCAGGCTGCTCAAAGAGGTTGTGGAGTCTCTTTCTCTGGAGAGAGTCCCACCTGGACACTGTGATGCGGGGCCCCCTGCCCTGGGAGACCCTGCTGGAGCAGAGGGGAGGCACCAGATGGTCTCCAGATGTCCCTTCCATCCCCCACCACACTGAGATTCTGTGATGGCCACAAAGAGAGAAAATCCCAGGACAGACGTAGTGGCTGGAATGAGAAAGGGCTCTGAAGAGGTGGTCTCATCAGGAAGGTGCATCCCATCTAGCATCACTTCCCTCTCCAGCACTGAGGAACATTGTCTGCTTTTTAGAGATCAATGGTTTGCACAAGGAGGTGAAATGGGAGCACTTGGGGGAGGATGCACCCAGAGCCTGCTCCAGCTTGGCTGAGGTTGGCATGAGAGGTCACAGGCTGCTGCTGGAGGGCAGCAGAGGACAAGGCTGCTCGTTGCAGCTGGCAAGCATCTGCCCAGGCAAGTGGCTTCCCTCCGGTGCACACAGCTGTCAGCCCCTCTCCATGCTGGAATCATGATCAGGAATGCTCCTTGGAGGCAGATGAGATGAGCTTCCCCAGGGAAATGTCTCAGAGTTGACTGCTCCAGCAGCATCCCTCCCTGAGAGCCAAGGAGCACCACACTCCTTGTGAGAGGTGCCAGGAGGAAGGGTGTCAGCCAGACTGATGGTGAAGCCTGACTGGTCATGGCAGGGAGGTCATGCTGGGAAGGTTACAGTGGAGAGGTCATCATAAGGAGGTAATAATCAGAAGCTGTAAGCACAGCTCAAGTGCCCTAACAATCAGCTAAGGGATGGGAGGGACAGGCAGGATGCCTTGTCCTACCATCTGGGAGTGGGGAACAAAAACCAAAGGAACAGAAAACAAGACCTGGGGTACTTCTGGGGTGACAGGGTTAGAGATCTGGGGGCTGAGGAAGCCTCTGCAGCAGTACCAAGAGGATGGGATTTTCAGAAGAATGGTGAGATATGGGGCTTCTACCTGAAAAGAGGGAGGGTTTGTGCCATGTTGTTCATTGACAGCCTCAGTGTGGACTTGAACCATGATCTGCTTCCTCACATGGATTCACAGGTTCACAGAATGTTAGGGGTTGGAAGGGACCTAGAAGATCATCTAGTCCAACCCCCCTGCCAGAGCAGGATCACCTAGACCAAGTCACACAGGAACAGATCCAGGCGGGTCTTAAGTGTCTCCAGAGATGGAGACTCCACAACCTCCCTGGGGAGCCCATTCCAGAGCTCTGTCACCCTCACTGTGAAAAAGTTCTTCCTTGTGTTGACCCTAAACCTCTTGTGCTCCAACTTGCACCCATTGCCTCTTGTCCTGTCATTGGATGACATTGAGAAGAGTCTGGCTCCAGAAATGTTGCTGTTTACTGTGAATTTCATGTGTCCAAGATATTTCACAGGGAAGATAGAAAACATGCACCCCAGAAGGGAGGGCTCAGACCTGCAGGATCAGTTCACATGTGAGTAATGAAAAGGATTGGAAACAAGGCTCGGCCTCAGCCCAAGCAGCCTTTTACTGAATTGTTTACTTCAATTGTTCCTGAAAACATGGATTTCCAGTCAAAGCCTCAATGCTGACCTCCATCTTTCCCCACCATTCACACCCAGGAATAGCTCAAGATTTTGGCTTGGGGCACAGCAGAACAACACTATAGGCACAACCACCACTACTCAGCACTCTCCTCCCAACAGTAGGACTCTCTGTACAGCCCCCAACCACCCACCTGCTGCCCCGCCTTCCTCGAGGCGGGGGGTTCGAAGGCTTCCCCGGCACAAGGAGGTGCCTCGAGCGGAGCTGCGGTAGCGGTCCTCTGCTTCTGGCTCGGCTGCAGCAGAAAACACCCTTTGTAAAGCATGGCCGGTGCAGGCTGGACCCCACAGATCCCCTGTTCCTCCTCACCACAACACAGGGGTCCCTCAGGCACCTGGCACTCACAGCTGCTCTCAGAGCCCTGCACTCACCTGGGACCCCGCACAAAGCCTCGCTGGCACTGCGGATGCCTGTCCCTCCCACTCAGCACATCTGCATGCTGGCCCCCGGGGAGCGAGCAGGCTACAAATGCTCCTGCCAGCATGGGGCAGGGGGAAAGATGCCCAAAGTCAGGACACGCAATTGCAATTGTTTTTTCCAGCAGGATTGGCATCCGCCAGGCACCTGAAACTCCAGCCTGGAGCTGAGATGGTCCAGCCATTCCCAGCTAACTCCTCCTTGCCTTCAAGGGACAAGATAGGAGTTGGGCCAGCACTGAAATGTATGGAAGAACCATGTTGTCTGAAGGGTTGTTCCATGTGCAGTTTAGTGCGACAGCTCAGAAGAGCTCAGAGAAACAGCAGGATGAAGATATCAGAGCATCAGTCTCTGCGGTATCTGAAAAACTAATGCTCAGACAGCCTGAGACACACAAACGTCAGAGATCACCACCAAGTCTGGAAGAAGCCCAGAAGGACTGGGTTAGATTCAGAGATCTCTGGCTATTGCACTTCCATATGTGGACATGTCATTCACCAGAATAACCATGCTCAGAGACTGCCCCTTTCACCCGAGTAGCTGAAAGGAGCCAGGGACCAGCCTGTGAACTGTGATCAACATCTGAAACTGTCTGGTCCTGGGAGGTTCGTTCCTATGCTTTCTTCCTCTGCCAGTGGCTGGAGAAAGTTGCTTTGTATTCTGAAATACAGCTGCCAACTGCAAATCCATTGGCTGCCCTACGAGAGCTTCTAGCGTTTGGAGACTAATTTTAGGGTCTATGTTCTTGGGAATACACAACACATTTGGTAGGTTGGGCCATGATGCTGCACACACAAAAGCAATGGTGACTGAGAGAGCAGATGAGGTGAGCAAAGACCCATCCCATGCCCAGCAGGGAGGATTTGCACTTTGAGCAGTTTCTCCCCGTTAAGGTAAGGAAGGCTGTGCTAAAATTACTGTGTTCCTCCAAAAGCCTCTCTGCAACCAACAGCTCTTTTTATCTATGTTGAGTCTAAAATAAACGCATCATAGAATCACAGAGTCATAG
>VYZU01005933.1:3973-26669 GCA_013401355.1 Ceyx cyanopectus
GCATCCACACTCAACACTGTTAAAGAGGATTAACATAATACCAGGTGGTTCAGTTCTTCAGTTCCAAACCATACCTAGGTAAGCTCTGAAAATACACCCAACATTTCACATTGAGTGTGACAAAGTGCAGACAAGGAATCAAATACTCTGAGGGGTTGAGTGCTTTCTCCTAAATTAGCTCTACTCAGCTTCCAGCTCACAGTTTCAGAGAAAGCAAATATGGGCCCTGAGTAATAAACACAATGATAACTTGAGAAGGAATTTGCACACTGACATTATTTTATTAGGTGCAGTATTCTAAGTTTTCCCTCATATCTTTTCAGTGTACTTTCAATGAGTGCAAGTACATTGAAATGACATTTCCAGCACTGCTGCAAAGCAGTCCTTGTATAACTGAACTTCTGGAACTGAACCAGAGCAAGAGACCATTCCACGTTTCACTTTTAAAAGTTATATTGCAGCTGCCTTTCACAGCAAATTAAGAGAAAAATAGATTTTCCATAGTTTCCAGGGCAAGGATTTTAAATAGATGCTTTATCACTTTATCAAGCATAGAATTTCCTGATGAAAGAACAGTAATTAATGTTAGAACTGACAAGACTGCTTGGAGTACTGATGACTGTCAAAATATAGAAAATGATCTCTTTGAATTTTCTTAACAGCTTTTGCAATTGTAATTCTAAAAATTTCATGCATATTTTACATAACCAGGCTACTGGTGAGCAGGTTTGGACTTCCAGGGTTATTTACCTGTTTTCTCAAGGACAGCCACAATTTCTAATATTGATAAGTTAAGACAAAAAGTCTAAAATCCCAAAAACCCAGAGGCTTTGAACAGTGCTGGAGCCAGGCTGACAGCTGCAGAGCAGCATGTGACCTCTCACATCAAGGACTGACCAGTGGCATAGGGAGAGAACTTTTCCTTGACTAAGTTGTCTAAAATAAACTAACAATTATGAGATCAATAACTTTAATATAGGAGCTGGTGAGTCTTTCACACGTTAGCTGGTTGCTCTAGAATTCTCTACTCAAGAAGAGAAGTTCAAAGGCAAAATCTTCCTATCAGGCTCAATATGATATAGATCCTATTCCCAATTTCATATACTGGAATTTACAGGAATACCTAGCAGTGAAACCAGAGAGAGGTAGGTTTTAACTAGCACCTCTTTAGCTGCTTTAGGAGGTGGCATCTGTATCATTAGGTGGCCAATAAATGTACTCTGAGATATCTATGCAACAAGACACTTGTAAACTGGAGAGGAACCCTCTACTTTGGAGTATTCATCTAGCATGTCTAAAATAACTTCTTCTCTTAATAGGCCAGACACTAGTTCAAATCAAATCACCAGATGCTGAATTTCAGAAATTAAAATTTGCCTTTTCTACAGCAATCTGAAATTGAAGTTCAACAAGCTGGTTGAGCTGACCTAGCAGCTCACTGGCATCAAAGCAGGTCAGAATTTCCTCTCCCTTTTCTACTAGTCAAGAGTTCTGCCCCATCAACCTTTGGATGTGTCACAACACTACCTAGGTGACAAGCCATTCTGAATTCTACCTTCCAGTGTTACCTCCATCTGCTCTGTTAAGCCATGGATTCATGTCTAATTAAATCAATCATGTTCACTTTCCATTGAAATGGGTAAAAAAAAATCTCAGATAAATAGTTACTACATTTTCTAAGGTATAGCAAGAAATGCAATCAAGATCATAGCAAACAGCCCTGTGGAGGGAGCTCATCCTCTGCTCCCATGCCCTGCCTGCTAACAATGCTGATAAGGACAGTAATCAGTGCTGATAATGCTTCTCCTCTCACTGGACAATAGCCAGCTGTAGGGAAATACTGCTTCTAGCTGTGACCTACTCTAACCCAAGAAAACCATATTTATCAAACTTCCCATGTCACAACAGACCTTGCAGTCACTAACTACTGAAATCTGCTGAGCAACAGAGATTTAACAGATCTAATGATACCAAACACAGCTGCAGTTCCAAGAATCAAGGAAACTCAGGCATTTACCATACATGATATGCATCTGACACACAAATACAGCAACTTAGATTGAATCCACAAATCTGAGGTAAACTTACTTGATATGGAAGAGTGACTACTTGTCTCTGGGACACCTGCTTCAAGGGTTGGTGCAGATGATGACTCTCTTGGCATTTCCAGTGTTGAAAGTCCTTTGGCAGCAGGATCTGCACATGAAAATTGTGCATAAATTCTCTGTATTTAAAATAAATACATGTTTTCCATCTGCCTTCTCCCTGGATGGCTTTTCACATCTTTTCAGTGATCCATCCACCATCCACCATTCCCAGCATTTTTGTAAAGAATTCAGTGTGTGTGTCAAAAGAATTTCTATAGAGGCACAGGAATTCACTGCTTAAAATTATTCTTCAGGATGATTTCAACCTATGCTTTTTAAAGCTCAGAACTAATAAATACACATAGTGTTTGATTTTGACCCCACTCACATAGTGATTATCAGAACCAGCAACTTGGAAATAAGTGAGGCACCACTGATGTAAATCTAGTTTGTGGCAATTTAGCATCTTCTAAAAGCATTATCAGTTTTCTTTCAAAAAGCTGATGATCCTTTAGTTGATTCTAAAGATTGAAAGAGCTTAAGATTCGACAATTAAAAAGAAAAATAAGCCATTAAAACAAATGTTTTTATTTCATGGTAAGTGATACTGGCAAGATGGGAAAAATCAAGCAAAGACATCTTCAAGTGTTGAGGGATGGTTTCAGCATAAGCTATAAAAATTCTGGTGTATCTGTGCTGTAAAAAGTCTCATGCAGGAAACTCTGTAGCCCATCATGATGCACTTGAAGAAACAATCCATTTGGTTATTCAATTCAGAGATCAGTTATATCAGAAGCCCTTCTAAAATATATGGAACTATAAAAGGTTGAAAAAGCTTGAATGACTTGGAAATTATAATCAGCCCATTACAATGGCAATATTAAGCCTACTTAAATGAATTAGAACACATATGTTCTCAGATAAATTAATAAGGCTAAATAAAGCAGAAGAGATGCATTAAACTACCCAAGTCACTAAATTATCTAGTTATCTGAATTGTCTGTTTCAACCTGCAATGTGAACACTTCATGATGTATTGTGAATGTTTAATGCTCCCCTTGGATGACTTAGATGGATGCAGCCAAATGACCACCACATACATTATAATCTTAGGTTCCACTTGGTGTTTCAGAACTGGGACAATCTTTGCAAGCAGTTTCAAGAATATCAGTGTTAGTTGCTGCATGAAAACTGGCCCTTATTAATGGTCAAAAAACCATTTAAGTCTAATTGCAGAATTATTTCATGACCATTCTTCTCTGTGTTCAAAAGCACTCTTGTTTTTATAAAGCTCCAGTGGTTTTACAGTTTACTGGAACCATAAATGGGACAACAGGCCTGAAGCATAAAGGGAACAGCAAAACTATGATAGCACTGAATGACCTCTTGTAAAAGTGGAATATTATAATAGGAAATTATACTATGGTTCCCTCTGAGGCAATTAAGACTTGAGGTCAGGGATGCATAGATATTCCCCCTCACTTCACTGGCAACAAGAAACTGAAGCTTAAAATGATAATAACTGATAAATCCTGAAAATAAAATAAAATAAATTTAAAAAAACGACAACAAAACCAAAACAGCCACAGAAGTAAAGAGGCAGCAGCAAACAGCTTTTTAAAGGTGTGTGCCACATGCAACTGGAAACTGAGGAAACAGCTAATCCTAAATGCAAACTGTGGTTCAAAAGAGCTCTGAGTTCTGGAGTCTACAGCCTGCTCAGCTTTATACTTCATGATCAGCCTGCTTTCCACTGCCTTAAGCTTGCAGAGAAAAATAAAGGCCAACATTCACTGCACAAAAAGAGAATGAGCACAGCATGGACTAGATGAGCAGGACAAAAGGCACAGAAGTACAACAGGTTTCCTGATACCTCGTGTAAAGAGACCATGGAGTTTTAGTCCCTACCTTGGATGTCAGAACCAGTATTTTTGTCAGTGATGCTTTTCAAATGGATCCTCACATGTGCACAGTATCTGAATGGTTAGTACATTGCTTGTGAGAAACAAACAGCTGAGAGCATTGAGCTGGCTCAGACCACAGCAGATGCTCAATAGATGCATCCCACTTTGCACATACACACAGCTCTCCTTACACTGTTACTGCACCCAGCAGTAAGAGCTTTGACTGAGTCAGTGACTGAGCTCACCTGCCTCCTTCTGCTCTCCCAGCTTGTCAAGGATGTTAAAGGAAATATCCAGGTACTCCCTCTGAATGGCACTCACAGCAATCTTCCTCTGCTTCCTCTGGCGAGGAACAATCTGAATCTTAAATTCTGACTCCTCGGTCTCCTCTTCTTGTTTGTGCTCCATGTTTTGTTCAGCATCAGACTCTGTGTTGGTATCAAGTTTATCGCTTTCTGTTTGGTTTTCAGAATCTTCAGGGACTTTAATAAGGACTNTTACTTGATATGGAAGAGTGACTACTTGTCTCTGGGACACCTGCTTCAAGGGTTGGTGCAGATGATGACTCTCTTGGCATTTCCAGTGTTGAAAGTCCTTTGGCAGCAGGATCTGCACATGAAAATCGTGCATAAATTCTCTGTATTTAAAATAAATACATGTTTTCCATCTGCCTTCTCCCTGGATGGCTTTTCACATCTTTTCAGTGATCCATCCACCATCCACCATTCCCAGCATTTTTGTAAAGAATTCAGTGTGTGTGTCAAAAGAATTTCTATAGAGGCACAGGAATTCACTGCTTAAAATTATTCTTCAGGATGATTTCAACCTATGCTTTTTAAAGCTCAGAACTAATAAATACACATAGTGTTTGATTTTGACCCCACTCACATAGTGATTATCAGAACCAGCAACTTGGAAATAAGTGAGGCACCACTGATGTAAATCTAGTTTGTGGCAATTTAGCATCTTCTAAAAGCATTATCAGTTTTCTTTCAAAAAGCTGATGATCCTTTAGTTGATTCTAAAGATTGAAAGAGCTTAAGATTCGACAATTAAAAAGAAAAATAAGCCATTAAAACAAATGTTTTTATTTCATTTATAAAGGTATAAGTGCTGCAAAACAGTNCAGAAGAGATGCATTAAACTACCCAAGTCACTAAATTATCTAGTTATCTGAATTGTCTGTTTCAACCTGCAATGTGAACACTTCATGATGTATTGTGAATGTTTAATGCTCCCCTTGGATGACTTAGATGGATGCAGCCAAATGACCACCACATACATTATAATCTTAGGTTCCACTTGGTGTTTCAGAACTGGGACAATCTTTGCAAGCAGTTTCAAGAATATCAGTGTTAGTTGCTGCATGAAAACTGGCCCTTATTAATGGTCAAAAAACCATTTAAGTCTAATTGCAGAATTATTTCATGACCATTCTTCTCTGTGTTCAAAAGCACTCTTGTTTTTATAAAGCTCCAGTGGTTTTACAGTTTACTGGAACCATAAATGGGACAACAGGCCTGAAGCATAAAGGGAACAGCAAAACTATGATAGCACTGAATGACCTCTTGTAAAAGTGGAATATTATAATAGGAAATTATACTATGGTTCCCTCTGAGGCAATTAAGACTTGAGGTCAGGGATGCATAGATATTCCCCCTCACTTCACTGGCAACAAGAAACTGAAGCTTAAAATGATAATAACTGATAAATCCTGAAAATAAAATAAAATAAATTTAAAAAAACGACAACAAAACCAAAACAGCCACAGAAGTAAAGAGGCAGCAGCAAACAGCTTTTTAAAGGTGTGTGCCACATGCAACTGGAAACTGAGGAAACAGCTAATCCTAAATGCAAACTGTGGTTCAAAAGAGCTCTGAGTTCTGGAGTCTACAGCCTGCTCAGCTTTATACTTCATGATCAGCCTGCTTTCCACTGCCTTAAGCTTGCAGAGAAAAATAAAGGCCAACATTCACTGCACAAAAAGAGAATGAGCACAGCATGGACTAGATGAGCAGGACAAAAGGCACAGAAGTACAACAGGTTTCCTGATACCTCGTGTAAAGAGACCATGGAGTTTCAGTCCCTACCTTGGATATCAGAACCAGTATTTTTGTCAGTGATGCTTTTCAAATGGATCCTCACATGTGCACAGTATCTGAATGGTTAGTACATTGCTTGTGAGAAACAAACAGCTGAGAGCATTGAGCTGGCTCAGACCACAGCAGATGCTCAATAGATGCATCCCACTTTGCACATACACACAGCTCTCCTTACACTGTTACTGCACCCAGCAGTAAGAGCTTTGACTGAGTCAGTGACTGAGCTCACCTGCCTCCTTCTGCTCTCCCAGCTTGTCAAGGATGTTAAAGGAAATATCCAGGTACTCCCTCTGAATGGCACTCACAGCAATCTTCCTCTGCTTCCTCTGGCGAGGAACAATCTGAATCTTAAATTCTGACTCCTCGGTCTCCTCTTCTTGTTTGTGCTCCATGTTTTGTTCAGCATCAGACTCTGTGTTGGTATCAAGTTTATCGCTTTCTGTTTGGTTTTCAGAATCTTCAGGGACTTTAATAAGGACTGTTTTTACATTTGGGCTTGGAATTATTTCACTAGGTCTCGTTTCCTCCACGCTGAGCTCAGAGTTATCATCAAGGGACATTTCTGGAAGAGCAAATGACTTCTGCAGCAGGTCCCTTTTCTGTTTCAGGGTTAGTGTGTTCCCACAGGATAGGTCCTGAAGTTGTTCTGGCTTCACTAAATCCAAAGAGTCCTTTTGATGTTTGGGAGAGGTGGGAAGCATCTCCTCCATTCCTGCTGACACACTGTTGCTCGTATCCTTCGAACTGAAGTCTTTGGAGCAGTCTTCAATGCTGAACTGGACCAGCGGCGTTGTGCTGAGGCTGAGTGCAGAGACATTGACAGGAGTGGAGGGAGATGATGCAGCAGTTTTGACACAGGCCTCGTTATTCAGCTGATTTGTCGTTTCTTCTTCTTCATCACTCTCCACTATTCTAAGGGGAGGAAGGGGTTCAAAGACTAAAGAGTCACTGTCTGAGGTGGAGAGCACCGAATGCTTTTCAGGACCCGACGTCGAGTCGGAGGACAAATCTATCAGATCTAAATCTTCCTTGGGCCCAGCGGCTTTAACTGGAGAGTCCACTTTCACTTCATAGGTTTCCATGCAGTTCAGCCTGACTTCTGGTATGACGGGTCGCCTCGACTCCTGGAAACTCTCCGTAGGAGGGAGATGCTCTTGTGTTTCTGGATTGTCAGCTTTAGCAGAAGAGTTCTGGCGAGACCTCCCGTGCTCGCTCGGCCTGTGCCCGGGGGGTTTCTCTAAGTCACAGCGGTCTATGCAGGATTTCCTGCGGTGCTCGTCTAGCGAGAACAGCAGGGAGTCTGCGTTCCCTATATCAAGAGATTTTTGTTTTAGAGAGCGTAGTTTTTTTTTCTGAATGCTTTCTTCTCTCACACAGCGTAGAATACTGTCTTGTAAGGCCCCCGTCTCTCTATATTCAGCCAGCTCTATTTCACCTGATTAAAACAGAAAGAGCTAATACTGCCTCTGTTGGAGACTTCTGGCAGATATCTTCAGCTCACAATTCAATACGAGTGGCATTTCAAACACAAACCCAGGATTAGTCAAAATTGTCTAGATTTTGTTTTTTTACACAGATTTTTACCGTGAACAACAACAACCTCCTTTTTGGACAACAGGGTTTATCTAAATTCTACCCAAATTCTATTCATCCTGGATAGATGTACTCTGAAGATAAGACTGTGTAACCTTATGCAGTGAAATGGCAAAGACAAATTAATTTCTACAGAGACTTGAGATGGCTGCATTAGTCAGGAGAGATTAAAGAAATTAGCTACACACCACTACCACTCTGACAAGGTTTCAAAATGATTTTGGATGATATTTGGACTATTATTTTCACTAGCATCGTGAACATTATTTGGACATCAGCTTATATTAGAATACACTCACAAGTTATTTACTGCAGCAGAGTGGGCTTAAAATTGGTGCTTCTACTTCCAGAAGCAAGGGTAGTGAGGAGCAGCAGCACAAGCCCAAGATCAGAAAAGTTCAGAGCACTTTTCTCCCAGTGATCCTAGACCACAGCAGAGTCTAGAAACTAGCATAGCACACAGTCTTACCTCCTCACCCTAGGGAGCAGTGGAAATGAGCACAGTTACACCTACTGATACGACCACTGCATTGGTTTCTCACTACATGAACACATTCAATGAGAAGATTTTAAAAGGAGACCACTGTTGTTATTATGAATGATGTATTTTCACATAAAACAGACTATTCCTGGTAATTATTACTCCCATATTTCAAAATGCTCCACATATGAATCACTGTAGACAAAAAAAATGCAGTGAGAAATGTAGAAGTACATGTTTGCTGTAGGCAGAATCATTCCCCCCCTGTGCAAACACCTGAAAGAAAAAAAAAAAGCATGTGGGTAGTGGTGCAAATCTCTTCCTTTTCTTTAGGGTATTAATTTCAGGAACCTAAATTTGTAAACAAACTCTTCCTGATTTTTCAAAAGCACCAAATGACCCTTTTTATCAATGAAAAAATGCAATATTTGCAGCAGCAACAACAAATTGCTTACCCTGGAGTCCCACCTCATTTAAAAAAAACAAAACAATAGATCAATTTCACAGAAAAAAAAATAATATTTGAACTAAAAATCTTCAAACAACTGATGATTATAGGTATTTTTACTGTGGAGTGACTGCTTTTAGATTCCTGTAAGATAATTCATTCAGGGAAATGGGGAGTACCTGCTCTCAAAAGCCAGCCAGCCAGAGTACTAGTATTCAAATTAGGCAGTGAAACAAACTCTACAAAGAAAGGTGGTAGCTTGAAATTAAGAGTAGGAAATTGTATTTCTGCATGAGTTTATACCAACAAAACAATTCATACTTCTCTGAGCATTCATTTCAACTGGTTGATATTTCACCATTTTGCTGCCACCAATTCTTTTCAGTCTTGCAAAGAAAGTTTGAGATTCTTTATTGCAAGGTCCAGTTGGTGTATCATGAATATCAGATTCATCAAAAACACTGTCTTCCTCTGCTGGAGAAAGAAAAAACTTTATTACTCTTAAGAGAGTGCAATTCCTTGAATGAAAAGCTGTCTATGTAACAGAACCTCAGCTAGTTTAAATTAAACTTGAATTGGAAAATGAAGAATCATCTGAAGTTTGCAAGAAAATTTACATCCCAGGTATAACTCTTTCATTCTTGTTACATCTTGAATTAAGGGCAGAAAAGACAGAGATAAATCAGATACAGGTTACAATGCAACAAATGTATATCAGGTTTTTACCATTGTAAGCTGATCTTTTCTACTGACAATAATACAGATTCTTTAGATGGAAGAAATACAATAGAACTAAACACTGCCTTGAGTAAATAACTTCTACAGGGCTCAGTGAAAAATGGTAAATTGAAGTTTGAAACTAGTACAAAATCTGCAAGGTCAGTAAGCAGCAAAACAAGAAAGTGAAAAGGAAGAAATGGATCATCCTGGAAAGCTGGCAATAGTAATAGAATAAGATCCAAGGGTATTAATTATGAAATTATTGATCTAAGTGATAATAGCAAAACATTACACAGTAGTTTAAGACCTGCTGTTTGAAAATGGAAAAGAAAGACCCAAATCTATTTTTCCATCAAAAGATAAGTGCATTACCTGTATGAAATGGCTAAAAAAAAAAAAAAAGAAAGAAAAAAAAGGAAAAAAATCCATATCCACCATCTGTAGTGATTCATCTCCAAAGAAATAAGAAGCACTACTGGGACAATAAAGGAAACAGAACACTCAAAACAAGAAAAAAAATTTCCTGTGTTTATTTTAGTAAGAAAACATAAAGAGAAATGCATTTGGTGTCTAGGAGTGAAGAGCCAAGTAAGACAAAGAGTTATAATGGCCAAAAATGAAGATTTAAATTGGACTTCACTACCTTTAGCTTTGAAATTGCTAGTAGGTTTCTCCTACATGTGAAGCTATGGACATATGACCTAAAAGCATCAGGTTCATTGATATGATGAATCAAGAAACATCATTCAAAGTTGATACTAAGAATTTCTACAGGGACTGATTTTCAGGAATTAGGAGATCACTTTTACCATCATGTCCTATGTGTCAAACTTCTCCCTGGAAAAAAAACAATTTTTCTCACAAGATTTCTCATAGTCTCTACAAACAGTCTGTACACTTGCCATAAGCTCCAGAACAAAGTGTGGCAGAAGAATTAGGATAAAGCTTCAATAGTAGGAAAATCCATCTTTAGCATAGGAATTCTTGCTGCACAACAATGAAATCTGATGTCTTGATCATCTAAACACCACCTTTGATGATGACAACAATACAGACACTACCTGAGCAGAGATTAAACAAACCTCCTTAGAAAAGGTGGGAATGGCTTCAACTTTCCAAGTCCTGTTGAATCATATTGGCTGCTTCTTAGAGTTGGAAGAAAACTTCTCTACATCCTCTTTTTTTTTTTCTGCAGCACTTTAGCAATGGAGGAGGATCAGCCCTATGATTAAGTCAGCATGTGCAGAGTAAAAATTGCCCATTTATGGTCCTTTACCTCTGAGCAGCCCAAAGTCTTTCACAACAACTTTGGAAAGCAAGTAAATATTATTCTCCTTACTTCAAACATAGGGAAACAGTGATGAAGTGAGACAGAAGGCCACCCTGGGAATCAATACTGGACATGTGATTGGAACACTGAGTTTTGTAAACCTAACTTGGCACTTACTGTGAAATGCAAGCTGGGTACTTGGGCACGTTGCTTTGTCTTAGGAACATCTCAATCAATCCAGAAACTGAACACATTGTAAATGTCTTATTGCCACCCTTAAGTCATTATGAGTTAAGTCATTAACTCAGAAAAAAGACAAACTCATGATAAGTCCACAGTTATCTGAACCCTCTTAGCCCTCCTCTAGCAATACAAAACGTCCAAGTGAGTGGGAACATGTAATACAACATTTACATCCAGTTCAAGGTTGCTTTAATTCACTAGAGCTGAGTAATAGGGTGTTGAGAGAAACAAAATTGTCTCTCTATTCTGTTGGATCTCTTTTCACATGCACCAAGCAGCAAAAGAGGAAAAGGTACTGACATGTATAAAAAGAATGTTTCTTGTATTCATTAGAACAGTTTGCTGCACACTAGAAAGAATTTTTGAGAGGGAGGATATAAATAAGCAGTCAAATGGCAAAATAGCTGAAAGGCAGCTACAGATTAACATCAAAGAACCTATTAAATTTGGATCATAAATACAAATAAAATAATAAACTTCACAGTTGTAAGAAACTACACTCAGTGACACCATGCTACCAGTCTCACACCAGTTCACACCACCACAGTACCTCTGCTACACCTCTAGCAAGCACATACAATTGGAAAGACTCAAATGCTGAACCATTCTCTTCCACCTTTAGAACCCACATCATATCTCTCTCCTTGTAAGCTTCTCAACTTCAGCTCCTTTTACAAAGAAAAGCAAACTATAGACTGAATGCATCAGTTTCCCTTTTCAGCATCAAATGGTTGCTACTGTGCCATGTTATTATACAGTACAGTCAGAATGCAGTGTCAGGCTGGTTGCACACCTTGTGTATGGACACAAGCATAACAAAGTCATACAAAAGGCCAAGGACTATCCAAGCATGAACTACTAAGTCTAAACTACACTCCCTCAGAGATGTTGGGCTGCTGTGCTATGCTCAGCCTACAGAAAAACTGAATTTATTTTACTCTAGATGGCTACAGCTGGTCAGATCAGTCACACCTTGAATTTTTCTGAGTGCTACGTTCCAAAATTCCGACCATATTTACCCATTTCTACCACATCTAGAAGACTTAATGATGTAAATCAATGACTAAAGTCTAAAGGAGAGTGTTATAAATACCTTTTTCCTTCTCACTGTACCGGCTTATGTTACTGTTGTCACTATACAAAGGACCAGCAGTTGCATGGGGCTTGCAGCTGTGATACTGAGCGTTGAGGGTATTGACTGTGATGTGGATTAGGTGAAGTACAATCTTGCTGATTTCACAGTCTCTGTAGGGGTACTGTGCAGTGAAAGAGGAAAAACTTCAGCTTATGAACTAACTCTTCTCCTTGGATAAACATTTAGGCAGTAAAACAGAGAAATGGCAAGAATATTGTTATATATATATTGTTAGCTGGATACCCTTTGCCACTTTTGATCATACATTTCTAAGTACATCATGAGAAGCAGGACTCTTTTCAGCTTTGTACACAGAATTATTTTTTAACATTAAATAAATCCCAATAAGTAACATTTAATATCTTGATTTCTTGACTCTTTATATGACAGAGCCAACTATTAATAATAATGCAAAAGGTCTTTAATCAGAACTGTTCTCCAGATATTTCAATCAGCACATATCATTCATTTCTAGTGTCTTATAGACCTGCTAGAAATGTGTTAAGCATATCAAAAGTATTCACAGCTCCACTGTAACCACATAAACACATTACAACTGAACAATAATTTCTAAGAAATATCACTCAACTAAAGAATACAAACTGTCAAGCTGACCCTCCCCATTTAAAGGTTTGTTTGTTGTTATTTTTTGTTTTGGTTTGGGTTTTTTTTAACCAATTTTAAGTTCAAATCCATATTTTTCTTTCTCAGGTAACCATGTGAAAGACAATTCAGACATCAGAACTAATAGGTCAGTAGCACAGTTGAAAAGTCTAAATACTTCAGACATAGAAAATAAACACAGTGAGTAAGCAAATCAAAGTGCTCTTTACAGTTCCTTTCAATTACAGTACAGTCAGGGGTCCCCTGTCCTAAATTCCAAATCAAGGTGTAAATTTTAACATGGACAGCATGTTTTTAAGACCACCCACCTTATAGAGAATGACAAGCAAAGCCTTTAGCCACATCTGCCGAATGTGAGGTTTGAGGGACCAGAGGGAGCAGCGAGGAGGCTGCTGAAAGTAATGCCTTAGCTGGGGACAAGAGCAGTATTTTAACACCTGAACCACCAAGGGAAGCAGGTGTTTGCCCAGGTTGATGTTATAGTCCATTACCTGAAAAGAATATTAACACAGGAGTTAGCTCACCAAAATCAAATCCACTGATGTTGAAAAGCAAAATACCTACTACAATTGAGGTATTAATTAAGATAAAAGAAAAAGGTGCTTTCAAGGAAATCTCATGAGCAATTAGAAACATTCTGCCAGCTTGCCACATTCTCGTTTTAGCTAGATAGGTAAAATGAAACAAAAGAGGGCAAGCCTTTCATCCTGCACAGTCTAAATTTTAACATAATTGGCAAGTTCTTAAAATATATGATGTTGGGATAGCCTTGTATCATAGCACAAGTTGCTTGTGGTTCAACAGACAAAACCATAGGAGGTATAACCCGTGTCTAACAGCTAGTATGCAACTGTGGGATTGTGGAGAAGCCTATTTTGGTTATTTGGTGGTTTTGCATTAACACTGCATTGCCACTTGCCATTATTTTCTCATCAGGCTTGCAACTGTAGCTGTTGAAAGTTTTTAAAAGGCTGGAATCAAGTATTGAGACAAGAATCCCACTCTTCATTATAGCAAAGGTAAGTGTGTCTGCAATGTTAGGCAAAAAGTCTAAGCATACAAATCCCAAAGGATACAAGAATAAAGCTAATGAAAAATATCTTGCCCTAAATAAAATGCTCAATTTTAAGCATTTATGTTGCTGTAGACATGCTGCTGTTAGTGCTGCTAGTCATAAGCCTTGTCCCATCATGACCTTCAAAGAGCATCAGACTATTTGGTGCCTATCCTAGAAGTTTGAATCCTGATAGTTAGGTGCTGTGTGGCCATATATTCCCACTACCCTGGCCCAACTGTGCTGTCAATTGAAACTGGATTGCTATTATTCATTATCAGTCTTGGAACATTAGCTATATTTATTATAGCCACATCCTGAATCAGCAGCTAAACTAGATCATAACAGAGATCCACAAAGCCTTTGTCTCTGAGGCTGACCAATACTGCTTGACACCCAGGAAGGTGCAGCAGAAGGCCAAGCAAATTCCAGCACAACCCCAAGATCTAAGATATCCCTGCAGTTTCAGTGGACTTAGTACATTTTATCAGGAGCCCTGTGCACCTAAACAGACACAAACATCAGTTTTATCCACATCATCCATTTCCCTCAGGTCTACATTTCTTTTTTTTTTCAGCTTTGTGGGGGGTGAGTCTAATTTACAAACACAGAACTCACCTCAAGTTCTTTCCTGACCAAGCTGACTAGAAGTTTTTCCCTGTAAAATTATCTAGTTTGATGTGCAGCTGTCTCACATTTTTGTGCTGCATTCCCAGATCTAAATAGATTAATCCCATGTCTATCCATGTAGGGTTAGCTTGTCAAACAGATGATATATAANAGCTGAACAGAGAACACCAGATGAGGCCCCAATAAGTAACATTTAATATCTTGATTTCTTGACTCTTTATATGACAGAGCCAACTATTAATAATAATGCAAAAGGTCTTTAATCAGAACTGTTCTCCAGATATTTCAATCAGCACATATCATTCATTTCTAGTGTCTTATAGACCTGCTAGAAATGTGTTAAGCATATCAAAAGTATTCACAGCTCCACTGTAACCACATAAACACATTACAACTGAACAATAATTTCTAAGAAATATCACTCAACTAAAGAATACAAACTGTCAAGCTGACCCTCCCCATTTAAAGGTTTGTTTGTTGTTATTTTTTGTTTTGGTTTGGGTTTTTTTTAACCAATTTTAAGTTCAAATCCATATTTTTCTTTCTCAGGTAACCATGTGAAAGACAATTCAGACATCAGAACTAATAGGTCAGTAGCACAGTTGAAAAGTCTAAATACTTCAGACATAGAAAATAAACACAGTGAGTAAGCAAATCAAAGTGCTCTTTACAGTTCCTTTCAATTACAGTACAGTCAGGGGTCCCCTGTCCTAAATTCCAAATCAAGGTGTAAATTTTAACATGGACAGCATGTTTTTAAGACCACCCACCTTATAGAGAATGACAAGCAAAGCCTTTAGCCACATCTGCCGAATGTGAGGTTTGAGGGACCAGAGGGAGCAGCGAGGAGGCTGCTGAAAGTAATGCCTTAGCTGGGGACAAGAGCAGTATTTTAACACCTGAACCACCAAGGGAAGCAGGTGTTTGCCCAGGTTGATGTTATAGTCCATTACCTGAAAAGAATATTAACACAGGAGTTAGCTCACCAAAATCAAATCCACTGATGTTGAAAAGCAAAATACCTACTACAATTGAGGTATTAATTAAGATAAAAGAAAAAGGTGCTTTCAAGGAAATCTCATGAGCAATTAGAAACATTCTGCCAGCTTGCCACATTCTCGTTTTAGCTAGATAGGTAAAATGAAACAAAAGAGGGCAAGCCTTTCATCCTGCACAGTCTAAATTTTAACATAATTGGCAAGTTCTTAAAATATATGATGTTGGGATAGCCTTGTATCATAGCACAAGTTGCTTGTGGTTCAACAGACAAAACCATAGGAGGTATAACCCGTGTCTAACAGCTAGTATGCAACTGTGGGATTGTGGAGAAGCCTATTTTGGTTATTTGGTGGTTTTGCATTAACACTGCATTGCCACTTGCCATTATTTTCTCATCAGGCTTGCAACTGTAGCTGTTGAAAGTTTTTAAAAGGCTGGAATCAAGTATTGAGACAAGAATCCCACTCTTCATTATAGCAAAGGTAAGTGTGTCTGCAATGTTAGGCAAAAAGTCTAAGCATACAAATCCCAAAGGATACAAGAATAAAGCTAATGAAAAATATCTTGCCCTAAATAAAATGCTCAATTTTAAGCATTTATGTTGCTGTAGACATGCTGCTGTTAGTGCTGCTAGTCATAAGCCTTGTCCCATCATGACCTTCAAAGAGCATCAGACTATTTGGTGCCTATCCTAGAAGTTTGAATCCTGATAGTTAGGTGCTGTGTGGCCATATATTCCCACTACCCTGGCCCAACTGTGCTGTCAATTGAAACTGGATTGCTATTATTCATTATCAGTCTTGGAACATTAGCTATATTTATTATAGCCACATCCTGAATCAGCAGCTAAACTAGATCATAACAGAGATCCACAAAGCCTTTGTCTCTGAGGCTGACCAATACTGCTTGACACCCAGGAAGGTGCAGCAGAAGGCCAAGCAAATTCCAGCACAACCCCAAGATCTAAGATATCCCTGCAGTTTCAGTGGACTTAGTACATTTTATCAGGAGCCCTGTGCACCTAAACAGACACAAACATCAGTTTTATCCACATCATCCATTTCCCTCAGGTCTACATTTCTTTNAAATGTTTATCCAAGGAGAGTGTTATAAATACCTTTTTCCTTCTCACTGTACCGGCTTATGTTACTGTTGTCACTATACAAAGGACCAGCAGTTGCATGGGGCTTGCAGCTGTGATACTGAGCGTTGAGGGTATTGACTGTGATGTGGATTAGGTGAAGTACAATCTTGCTGATTTCACAGTCTCTGTAGGGGTACTGTGCAGTGAAAGAGGAAAAACTTCAGCTTATGAACTAACTCTTCTCCTTGGATAAACATTTAGGCAGTAAAACAGAGAAATGGCAAGAATATTGTTATATATATATTGTTAGCTGGATACCCTTTGCCACTTTTGATCATACATTTCTAAGTACATCATGAGAAGCAGGACTCTTTTCAGCTTTGTACACAGAATTATTTTTTAACATTAAATAAATCCCAATAAGTAACATTTAATATCTTGATTTCTTGACTCTTTATATGACAGAGCCAACTATTAATAATAATGCAAAAGGTCTTTAATCAGAACTGTTCTCCAGATATTTCAATCAGCACATATCATTCATTTCTAGTGTCTTATAGACCTGCTAGAAATGTGTTAAGCATATCAAAAGTATTCACAGCTCCACTGTAACCACATAAACACATTACAACTGAACAATAATTTCTAAGAAATATCACTCAACTAAAGAATACAAACTGTCAAGCTGACCCTCCCCATTTAAAGGTTTGTTTGTTGTTATTTTTTGTTTTGGTTTGGGTTTTTTTTAACCAATTTTAAGTTCAAATCCATATTTTTCTTTCTCAGGTAACCATGTGAAAGACAATTCAGACATCAGAACTAATAGGTCAGTAGCACAGTTGAAAAGTCTAAATACTTCAGACATAGAAAATAAACACAGTGAGTAAGCAAATCAAAGTGCTCTTTACAGTTCCTTTCAATTACAGTACAGTCAGGGGTCCCCTGTCCTAAATTCCAAATCAAGGTGTAAATTTTAACATGGACAGCATGTTTTTAAGACCACCCACCTTATAGAGAATGACAAGCAAAGCCTTTAGCCACATCTGCCGAATGTGAGGTTTGAGGGACCAGAGGGAGCAGCGAGGAGGCTGCTGAAAGTAATGCCTTAGCTGGGGACAAGAGCAGTATTTTAACACCTGAACCACCAAGGGAAGCAGGTGTTTGCCCAGGTTGATGTTATAGTCCATTACCTGAAAAGAATATTAACACAGGAGTTAGCTCACCAAAATCAAATCCACTGATGTTGAAAAGCAAAATACCTACTACAATTGAGGTATTAATTAAGATAAAAGAAAAAGGTGCTTTCAAGGAAATCTCATGAGCAATTAGAAACATTCTGCCAGCTTGCCACATTCTCGTTTTAGCTAGATAGGTAAAATGAAACAAAAGAGGGCAAGCCTTTCATCCTGCACAGTCTAAATTTTAACATAATTGGCAAGTTCTTAAAATATATGATGTTGGGATAGCCTTGTATCATAGCACAAGTTGCTTGTGGTTCAACAGACAAAACCATAGGAGGTATAACCCGTGTCTAACAGCTAGTATGCAACTGTGGGATTGTGGAGAAGCCTATTTTGGTTATTTGGTGGTTTTGCATTAACACTGCATTGCCACTTGCCATTATTTTCTCATCAGGCTTGCAACTGTAGCTGTTGAAAGTTTTTAAAAGGCTGGAATCAAGTATTGAGACAAGAATCCCACTCTTCATTATAGCAAAGGTAAGTGTGTCTGCAATGTTAGGCAAAAAGTCTAAGCATACAAATCCCAAAGGATACAAGAATAAAGCTAATGAAAAATATCTTGCCCTAAATAAAATGCTCAATTTTAAGCATTTATGTTGCTGTAGACATGCTGCTGTTAGTGCTGCTAGTCATAAGCCTTGTCCCATCATGACCTTCAAAGAGCATCAGACTATTTGGTGCCTATCCTAGAAGTTTGAATCCTGATAGTTAGGTGCTGTGTGGCCATATATTCCCACTACCCTGGCCCAACTGTGCTGTCAATTGAAACTGGATTGCTATTATTCATTATCAGTCTTGGAACATTAGCTATATTTATTATAGCCACATCCTGAATCAGCAGCTAAACTAGATCATAACAGAGATCCACAAAGCCTTTGTCTCTGAGGCTGACCAATACTGCTTGACACCCAGGAAGGTGCAGCAGAAGGCCAAGCAAATTCCAGCACAACCCCAAGATCTAAGATATCCCTGCAGTTTCAGTGGACTTAGTACATTTTATCAGGAGCCCTGTGCACCTAAACAGACACAAACATCAGTTTTATCCACATCATCCATTTCCCTCAGGTCTACATTTCTTTTTTTTTTCAGCTTTGTGGGGGGTGAGTCTAATTTACAAACACAGAACTCACCTCAAGTTCTTTCCTGACCAAGCTGACTAGAAGTTTTTCCCTGTAAAATTATCTAGTTTGATGTGCAGCTGTCTCACATTTTTGTGCTGCATTCCCAGATCTAAATAGATTAATCCCATGTCTATCCATGTAGGGTTAGCTTGTCAAACAGATGATATATAACCACCAAATATGGTCCTACCCTGCAATGCCTTGGCCCCTCGGGGTGTGATGCAGTTTTATAGCATGGGGAGGGAAAAAAACCTCACCCCTAGAAGGAAGACAGAGCCCTGCCTTAACACACTGCATACTGGAATGCAGACACCTCTTAAGCTGAGCAGACTCATATTTTAAGCTGTCACAGAACGATCTGGAATAAGTGATGGTGTAAATGCTGAGTAGAGCCCAGCCGGGGATGCTGACCAGAGCCCAGCACTGCTGGCTTCCCCACAAACACAGGCTTGTACAACATTGCCACCATGTGGGACAATACTGCAGTGGCTGCAAACACCACACCGGGCACTTCTGCTGCTAGGGACAGAAAAAGGCTTAGTATGCTTCCAACAATTCAAAAATGATATTTTATGATGATGCAAAACACTAACAGCCATTTGGTGTTTTTGTTTTTCTGTCCATTCCAACCAAGCTTGGAATCAAAATCAACAAACCAGCAAGTCAGCCCAGTCCTGACCTTGGTGGCTGATCGAGGAATGCAAATATTTATGACTAGGGAAGGGACTGCCACTGAAAGAGATCTTGTAAAGAGCTCCATACCGAGTTCTCACTCTCTAAATGCAACTTCGGATTGCAAATAGCGTTTCTCTTGCTGCAAAGGTGATTTCCAACACAAAACAGCCCTTCAGCTAAAAAAGAAAAACTCCCCTGAAAAATACAAATTAAAGCCCCTCTCTGTCCCCTAAAGTAATCCTTTACAAGTGACTGGGGTGAGGAAAAAGTGTGGAAGTGATGTCCCTGCTCTCAGCAGGGGGATTGGACTAGATGAGCTCTAGAGGCCCATTTCAACTCAGACATTTCTATGATTCTGTAACTATTTCCTTTTAAGTATAAAGCAAAGACTGACAGAAATCACTTGGATAGGCTCCACATTCCTCTGAAACAGACCAAGCAGCCACCTTTCTTCCCAAACTCCTTCCCCAACCGAAGGTGTTAAGGAGTTTTGAGCAGGATTCCCACAGTCAGCCCTTCCTCTGGTACAAAGACCATTTCAACCACAGGCAGGGGAGAACTAGGAAAGTACTCACTTGTGCAATTCCAGCAATGAAGGCGTTGAAGCAGGTGGAAACACGCATCTTCTGGGGAGCAATCATGAAGCAGCCTTCCTGCTGATCATAGCCAAGCAGGACGTACAGGTGGCGCTTGACGGTGTTGAAAGCTTTGGCGCTGCTGATGTCCGACTCTGCACTGCTCTCATCCTTGGCCATGAACTTCATGAGCACTGTAATCAGCTGGTGGACAGTCTGGTGATCAATCCCAGCATCCTCTGGCAGCAGGTCTTTTATTGTATTATCATTCTCTGGGGAAGGTTGTCCTGTTGGTACAGGGGAGATGTTGGTATCAGACCCTGGGTAAGACTCTTTAATAAGAGCAGGTGTAAGGTGCTGCATCTGGGGCACAACAACTCCATGGATCAGTACAGGCTGGGGGCTGATGTACTAGAGAGCAGCTCTGGAGAAAGAGACTTGGGGGTCCTGGTGGACAGGGGGATGACCATGAGCCAACAACGTGCCCTTGTGGCCAAGAAGGCCAATGGCATCCTGGGATGCATTAGGAGAAGTGTGGCCAGCAGNTAGGGTCAACACAAGAAAGAACTTTTTCTCAGTGAGGGTGCCAGAGCTCTGGAACAGGCTGCCCAGGGAGGTTGTGGAGTCTCCATCTCTGGAGACACTTAAGACCCGCCTGGATCTGTTCCTGGATGACTTGGTCTAGGTGATCCTGCTCAGGCAGGGGGGTTGGACTAGATGATTTTCTAGGTCCCTTCCAACCCCTGCTATCTGTGATTCTATGAAGACTGTAAACAGGTTACAAAATACATTGGGTTGCTTCCAGGGATGGTTGCTGCACTGCTGCCCTAAGTCACAGAGTGAAATCCCAGGAGACAGGCACACATTTCTGAGGGCATTGTTGCTCTGTTGCCTCAGGATCAAGAGCACAGTAACACCTCCTGTGTACACCAAACTGCATTTTACTTTCACTTGCTAAACAAGATAATTTAGAAGCTTAGTGATAAAATGCTCAGTTAAACCACTACTTCATCATACTAACACTAATTAACAGGGCTTTCCCTAGTATTTTACTTTCTAGAAATATTACTATACTTTCTGAAGCATCAAAATCTCATTTCTCATATTTGACCCTCACTGAAAACAATACAGCAGGACAGAGTGAACAGAGCTTCACAGCTTAACTCAGAACAAGAACTGGCAGTAGTCAGTATCATTTAGAGATTACTCAGACCCTGCTGAGCTAGGAATTCTACAAATGCCTGACAGAAGGGTGACATCTTCACAAAATGTCAGTAAATGTAAAATAAGGGACTTGGAGGAGACAAATGCAATTTACAGTACTGACAAAAAGCATTCTGTGTGCTGTCTCTAAAATCTGAAGGTTAAGTTAGACACAGTTAACCCACGGGGCCAGCCTACTAAAGATTTACTTGTTCCTGTGAGCAATGAAACATAGGAGGGTGGTGACTGCCTCTGAACACCCTCCTCCCAGCCCTGAGGTACTACTGACAACTGAGGGCAGTTTTCAGTACAGATCAAGAGCAAAACATTTCCACCTTTTGGAAGTATCCTGGGACTGATTCACTGGGCCTTTTAGACAATTTCCATCTTGCCTAAGTTCATCTCAGCAAGAAAAGCAGCACTAGTGCCTTCCTGATCCATCACAACACACCCACCCCGGCCCAACGCACCTGGTGTTTGCTCTGGCGTCCCTCCAAGGGCTGGAGCAGACTGCTCATGCCTGGTCAAGCTCACAGCTTAAAAAAAAAAACAAATAAAAACAAGAGCAACTCTGTTGAAAAAGGCAATACTGTCACATTTCAGGATATATTCACTGCTAGTGTATTTATATTCACTTACTCATGCAGTGTTGTCAGGCAGTGAGTTTAACTGTTTGACACATCACTTCTGTGCCCTACAGATTTTGTGCACCATGTTCTAGAACTCTAATTTTCTCCATCATTCAGTTTTGCTGGTACAAGAGTCACCAGACAGGAGCCCCTGTGCAGGATCAAAACTGGTCAAGAAGGATTACCTAAGAGTCCCAAAATAAGGTGTTTGTTTTGGAGAAATTACCTTTTAACAGTTCACCAGCACCCAGGTTTGAACACTGTATCCATTGCTATTATATTGATAGGAGCAATAGGAGAGGTCTAATTTGAATATAAAGACGAATCTGTGTTTGTAAAGTTCTCTAAGTAGGAATGAGTAAGCTTTATTTCTCCTTGGGATGGTATGTGTACAGTGCTCCATACAGTTCTCCAGCACCTAGGTCCTTCTCTACAAGTTGGCAGGAGCAATGTGTTGCATGGAGATTGTCTTCTTAACAAAGGAATTCTGAAGATAACCAATAAGCTCACTTGAGACATTATTTTTATAATGTCCGACATATGCTGCATACACTGATTAATAATTACACCTAATAAATCAGTAATAGAGGATTATTTTTGTAAACACTGAATCTATTTTACATGGTCTAGCTAGGTGTTGTGGTGTCAGGTCTGAGGCTGGACTTGATGATCTCAAAGGTCTATTCCAGCCTCAACAATAATTCTGTGTAATTCTAGTTTAGAATAACCACTATGTATCAGCTACAAATAAAGATCTATCCACAAACTGGTCCTGGAGCATTAGTTCTGGCCTTGGAAACAAATGCAGCACAGACATCATGTATGTCTATGTTCTTGTCAAACTCACCAACTTGTCAGGTTCTTCTCAATGTCATCCA
>VYZU01005934.1:0-27530 GCA_013401355.1 Ceyx cyanopectus
TGGGCTGCACCCCCAGCAGCAGGGGCAGCAGGGGAGGGGGGATTGTTGGTGCTGAGGGTGGCAGAGCCTGGCCCAGGGTACCCAGAGAGGCGGTGGCTGCCCCATCCCTGGCACCATCTCAGGGCTCTGAGCCCCCTGCTCTGGGTGCAGATGCCCCTGCTCCCTGCAGGGCTGGGACTGGGTGACCTTGGAAGGTCCCTCCCCATCCAGACCAGCCTGGATTGCACAGTAAGGAGCTGTGGTGCTTTCTGGAGCTGGGCACAGCTTGCTGGCCTCTGGCTCTGTGCAGCTGCTCACCCCCCACCAAGCCAGAGGAGCTTCCCCTGCAGAGCTGCTGACTGGGCAGGGGCTGTTCCAGCTCCTCAGCTGAGTGAGGAAACCAGCAGGAGTTGACAAACAAAAGCTTCAAGGGCATTAGCAAGGGGCTATTAAGATATATTTCTAATTTGCTGCAGATTGTAGGTTTCTTACAATTTCTTTTTTTTTTTTTCCTAATGAATGCTTGTAGCCTGAGGCAGTAATAGAAGAAATGATGTGATCCATCCTTAGACCACGAGCCTGGTCTGTGCACTAAATCTCATCCAAGAGCCAAAATCTTCTTCTTCTTCCATGGGGAATGTGAGTCTCTAGTTGTGCTGGTGGTGAAAGGGGCAGGGGGAGAGCAGGACCCATGGGATGCTCAGCTTTGCTGTGCAAAAGATGGACCCGAGGAGGGTCCAAAGCAGGGCTGGGTTAATGGTTGGACTTGATGAACTGAAAAGTCCCTCCTGGGACAGCCCTGGACAACCCCTGTGGGGGGAAAAAAAAATGTTTGTTAATATAGGGCTGCTAAATTTGGGAAGATGAGAGCTGAGCATCCACGGTGCTGAGTGTAGTGGTCTGGGGAATAAAACCTTCCAGTGACAGAAGGAAGGTAACAGCTTATGAAGGCAACTTGAAATAGCAATTAGTGCCCACAGGTTGTGGGATCAAAGGCTGTGCAGCCAGCAGAGGGGAAACACAGAACCTCTTGCAATATTTCTTGCTTCAAAAAGCCACCTGAGCACTCCTTGCTCTCCTAATTGTTCAGCAGTTGTAAAAGCTACCAGAAGGATGAGCAGCTCAGCCAAAGGAATCAAGAGTTCAGCCAGCTGAGGATAACTGCTGCTCTGCCTGTCTAAAAGAGAAAATACTGACTGAAAAATGCCTTTAGTTTGGCTCTGCTGGGAATCAGTGCTGAGGCTCGCTAGGTAAAAAGAAAAAAAATCAATGTTTATCGTGCCCAAGGAGGGAGGCCTGGCTGGACTGCACCTTCAGCAGGCAGCAGGGCTTTCCCACCTCCTGTAAATACATCACTGGGTAAAGTCAAGTCTCTATTGCTCAGGCAGTGATGGCAGACAGTGCAGGCTGAGCTCAGCTCGGGCAGCATCTCCAGCTCCACGCTTGGATTCCTGCAGATGCTCCCCAGGATCACCTTGGAACAAGCAGGAGAGTGGAGGTGGCTGCAGGGTGGGGTTAGAACGGACAGGGAATTTTTTTGCTGTGCACAACAGGGCGTTGCTTTGTGGGGACAAGACTTTAGGGGGCTGTTTGGGGGAATTTAGTGACCATATTTCATGGATTTTGCAGGTGGAAGCACATGTAGGGTTGTGCTGCCTGCCCCTGGCCAACCCCCCCAGAAGATGCTCCTGCCCAGGCAGCCCAGGGTGCAGATTCCCTGCTGCAGACCAGCTCTGAGAAGAGCATCTCCTGAAATCCCAGGCACAAGTTCTTGTGTTTTTCATGGAACCATCCTGCATGTCAGTTGGACTTGAGGATCTTAAAGGGTCTCCTCCAACCAAAACAATCCTAAGATTCTCTGTGTTTTTCTGAGCTTCCAAATAAAGGTGGGTGGGTCTGGAGGGCAAGATGTGGGGTCCATGGAAGATGTGGGGAAGAGGGGGACAGGACTTTGGCACGGTGCAGGAGGCTGTTGGGGTTTCACCAACAGGTTTTGGGGTGCAGAAAAGAGGAGACACTTTCCCCTGGGTTCCCCAGGACCAGGCTGGGAAGGTTTTGGGGTGCAGAAAGAAGGTGACAGGCTCCCTAGGACCAGGCTGGGAAAGTTTTGGGGTGCAGAAAGGAGGTGATACACTGCCCTGAGCTCCCCATGACCAGGCTGGGAAGGCTTTGGGGTGCAGAAAGGAGGTGACACATTGCCCTGGACTCCCCATGACCAGGCTGGGAAGGTTTTGGGGTGCAGAAAGAAGGTGACAGGCTCCACATGACCAGGCTGGGAAGGGTTTGGGGTGCAGAAAGGAGGTGACACACTCTCCTGGGATCCCCAGGACCAGGCTGGGAAAGTTTTGGGGTGCAGAAAGAAGGTGACAGGCTCCACATGACCAGGCTGGGAAGGGTTTGGGGTGCAGAAAGGAGGTGACACTTTCCCATGGGCTCTCCATGACCAGGCTGGGAAGGTTTTGGGGTGCAGAAAGGAGTTGACACTCTCCCCTGGGCTCCCCAGGCCCAAACTGGGCTGGTTCCTGATGACTTCTGCAAGTCCCCACCAAAGGTGCAGCTAAAATCTCTTGTTCCACAGCAAGCTGAGGCAGGAGCTGGAGCTGGGGAGGCACTGGGAGCTGTGGGGAGGGGTCAGCAGCAGCCCTGGTGCCAGGAGATCACTGGGAGGACTCCTGATTTCCATCTGCAGTGCTGCTGGCTCTGCCACGGGCAGTGACACGTTGGGTCCAGGTACTCCCTGCAACTCAGGCTGAGTGAGAAGCACGTTGGAATGTTGCTGAATCTGGTGTTTCTGCCAAGCATTTGTTTCCAGCCCTGTCAGAGTATTTCATGTTCATTGCTCTTTCTTCATTTCACCTTCTGTATCAGTGTGTTCCACACAACCAGTTTTATTACTGAGAGCTTTCCTGAACCTGTTCCAACTGCAATCCAAAGGGTGCTTGGAAAAGTAGCTCCCTCCTCTGTAAATTGCCAAGGGTTTTACAACGGAATTTTTGGGGTTGGAAAGAAATGGTCTCCATGAAAAAAATATTGAGGTTTGTATAATTTTTAACCCCTTCTATTGTTAAATGGTTAGAATTCCACTGTCTGCTGCATGGAAAGGGTGATGATCACAAGCTAGCATCTCTAGCTAGCAGAAAAAAAACCCAAAACCCCAAAAATCTGAGGTTAACTGTGAGCCAGGTAATGCTCAGAGATCAGAAATGTTCACAGCTGACTCTTTGCTTTTTTTTCTTTCCTTCTTAGGCCCAGTTCTCCCCCAGGGTGAAGAAGATGCTGCTCCTCCTGGGGTTCCCGTTGCATCATCTCCAGGGGCTGGAGCAGCCAACTGCTCCACTGTCCAGCATCCAGGAATCCCCATGAACTTCAGCATGTGAAGGAGAAGTGGAGAAAGCAGCTTGGCTTGGAAAATCTCTCCTGGTATTGCAAACTGACCGTGGATGGATCAAAGAGGGATCCTGTGTCTGAATTTCACTGGCCCAGTGAGGATTTGGTGAGTGGAGCCCTCTGTTATCACCCTCACCCAGGGGCTGTTTGTGATGGAGGATGTGAAACCCTAAATCAGAGATGGCCAGGCTCAGACTGAGTGAGTTAGAGCCACACAGGGGCTTCTGGGGAAAAATGGGCTCTGAAAAACCCCATTAGCTGACTCCTGATAAAATTTTAATGTAAGTTCCATTAAAAAAAAAGTTCCTAAACCTTGAAAACACTCTTTGCATTTAATGCCCTAAAATAATAATGAAACACTCCAAGATAATTCTGGAGATTTTCATGCAAATATGCATAAAAGAGTGAGGAAAAAGAACTAACCAAACCAGTTCTAAAGGTACCCAGCATCCCACTAGGTGTCTGCTAATAAATACCTACTAATACATCCTCCTGGCAGCATCACTTCTGTGGTGGAAACCCCCCCCCCCCCCCCCCCCCCCCCCACCTCATGCCAATATTAAGGTGTGTTAAAGAAGGTGTGGAAACATCTGAGAAGTGAGAAGATGTGAAAGGATTGCTTGAGAGCAGAGCTTGTGCATCTGAGGGAGTGCCATTAAAAATGCAGCTTTGAAAACCTAAACCCACGCTGGAAATAACTTGAGTTTTCCTAGTGCTCCATAAACCCAGGCACGGGGTGTTGCACTTCAGACTGCAGAAAACCTCCCCTGAAATCCTAATGAAGGCTTCATAAAATATACATGACAGATGTGCAGAAGAGTAAAGAGGACACAGACCCAAAATGCACCGAAATACAAGACTGGAGTGGAAATGTTAGAGAACAAAGATCTCTTTTGGCTGCTCAGAGTTGTCCAAAAAACCCCTGGGGTCACCACTCAGCAGCTCTGGCCCTTCTCCTTCCACTCTGCCTGCTGAGTTTGTGGCACAGGGATGTGGTTTAGGGGTGAGCTTTGTAGAGGAGGCTGGACTTGGTGATCCCAAGAGTTTTCCAACCTGAATGATGCTAAGAACTGAGGAGTGATGCTGTTGTGCAGCTGTTGGTGGCTTCAGCTCCCTGCCTGTGGTGGGGTCCTAGCCTGGTGCTCATCAGCCTTGTGCCCCTGTTAGTCCAGCACTTGGCCACCTCCTTCACCCTTTAACAGGAAAAAATGGGATTTTTTTACTGCAGTAAACACATTTTCCAGTCAAACTTACAGCAGAATTGCTCTCTTCTCTACTGATGTAGATCCCCAGCATGGTGGGGGTTGGAAGGACCTCTGGGCATGCTCTGGTGCCACCCCCCTGCTCCAGCCAGTCACCCAGAGCAGGGTCCAGCAGTGCAGTGTCCAGGGGGGCTGGGATCTCTGCAGAGAAGGAGACTCCACAACCTCTCTGGGCAGCCTGGCACAGGCTCCCACACCCTCACCCCAAACAACTTGCTCCTCCTGGGTTCCACTTGGTGCCCAGTGCCCTTTGTCCTGTCCCTGGCACCACTGCCCAGGGTCTGGCCCCATCCTCTTGCCCCCCAGGGCCCTTTCTCTCTTGCTCAGCATTGCTCAGCTCCCCTCTCAGGCTGCTCTGCTCCAGCTCAACAGCCCCAGGGCTCTCAGCCTGGCCTGGCACAGAGATGCTCCAGCCCCTCAGCATCTCCCCAGCCTCTCCCCTTGTCTCTCTTGACCTGGGGAGCTCAGAAATTCCTTTGGCACTAGGAGGAGCACCATGGCATTAAACTGCTACCCCCAGCCAGGCACGAGTGGGGAGGTCCCTGCATCCAGCACCTTCCAATGCAGGATGGCAACCTCAGCCCCTGCACTGAGGTCAGTGGGAATTTCATCATTTTGGGGGATGTGTTTGTGTTCTCCCTCAGCCTGTGGAAATGTCAGAGTGTGGTTGAGCCCAGTGCACACAGTTTCTGCAGTAATTTGGTCCCCAGGCTGGCTGGATGTGGCAGCTCTCGTGGTTCTGCAGATGCCAACTAAGCAGGTCCGTGCTGAGCACACGGAATAAGGCACACGAGGAATAATGAGGCTTTTTAACCTTGAAACTTCATCTGAATCCCAGCCTAAAAGTATCTGAAGAAACTCTTGTCTGCAGTTTAATATGTTCTTTAACAAGATCACTGGCGTTCTTAATACTTTCTGCTTTCCAAGTACAAAAGTTCACCCTTTCCCCTTGAAAATCCCCCAGGGATTCCTGGGCTGGAAGTTGCCCTGATTAGGAAGATATTTGGGCTTTTATTGGTTTCCATTTTCAGCAATTCTTCCAATGTAAATGTTGGATTTATGGCCTCCCATCAGACACCCTGGAAAGGGAATAATAATCCCGTCCTAACATTTCTGTGCTTTACAGCTCAGAGTAAATCTTTATTAGAGTTTGCAAGGAGTGAAACAACCTCTGGCAGGAGGCACTCGGGGGGTGATGAAAAACCCTCCTGCTGCCAAGGGGGAGGCTGAGGCTTTGGCAGACACTCAGCCAGGCTCTTCACTTCCCCTCCCCTCCCTCTTCTCATCCCTCATTTCATTTAAATCCCTTTTTTCTTCTCTCTTTATGAACTTGCTGCTGGTTCATCTGGGCTGGAAGAAAAAGCTGATGTGCCCAGGAGCTGGGGAAGGTTCCTGTCAGGAAGAGGGAAGGTTGGACTTTTGTGTCCTAGCATGAAAATCACAGGTAAATGCTCCTACAGACACCTTCCTTTGCTAGATGGTGTTCCATGCCTCTGATGTGGATTATTTATCAGTCCTAGGGTCCATAGAATTATAGACAGAGAATGGTTTGGGTTGGGAGGGACCTGAAAGCTCATCCAGTTCCATGGCAGGGGCACCTCCCACTAGAGCAGGGTGCTCAGAGCCCCATCCAGCCTGGATTTGAGCACACCCAGGGATGGAGCATCCCCAGCTCCCCTGTGCCAGGGTCTCAGCACCCTCAGAGTGAAGAATTTCTTCCTAAATTCTAATCCAAATCTCCCCTCTTCCAGTCTGAAGCCAGCCCCCCTCCTCCTGTCACTACCAGCCCTTGGAAAAAACCCCTCCCCAGCTTTCCTGCAGCTCCCCCCAGACCCTGAAGTCTGCAGTTTGTGTCAGAATGTGTCTGTAAATCCACAGGGGGCTCTTGATTTGTTGTAATTCAGCACTCCTGTATCTTTCTATATATTAAAAAATACCTTTTCAGCCTTGTTTGATGAATTAGCAGCAGCTCTGGGACTTCTGGCAGTCAAGGCTGATTTCATTTGGTGTTTCCAATAAAAAAGACCAAAAAAAACCCACCCCACCCCAATTCCTGTAATGCAAATGGGCTCAAGGAGTAGAAAACCTCTTAGAAATGTTGGCAGCACTTGGGATGTTGAGGAGAATTCTGCCTGTGCTGCTTCAGAGGGGCTTAAATGCACTGTGAGGTTTGTGTTCCCTCCTGTGTTCAGGGGGAAAGGAAAGGGAAAGGGAAAGGGAAAAATAAAGGGAAGAGAGGAAAGGAAAAGGAAAAGGAAGGAAAAAGGAAAAAGAGAAAAGGAAAAAGAGGAAAGGAAAGGAAAAAGGAAAAAGAGGAAAGGAAAGGAAAAAGGAAAAAGAGGAAAGGAAAGGAAAAAGGAAAAAGAGGAAAGGAAAGGAAAAAGGAAAAAGAGGAAAGGAAAGGAAAAAGGAAAAAGAGGAAAGGAAAGGAAAAAGGAAAAAGAGGAAAGGAAAGGAAAAAGGAAAAAGAGGAAAGGAAAGGAAAAAGGAAAAAGAGGAAAGGAAAGGAAAAAGGAAAAAGAGGAAAGGAAAGGAAAAAGGAAAAAGAGGAAAGGAAAGGAAAAAGGAAAAAGAGGAAAGGAAAGGAAAAAGGAAAAAGAGGAAAGGAAAGGAAAAAGGAAAAAGAGGAAAGGAAAGGAAAAAGGAAAAAGAGGAAAGGAAAGGAAAAAGGGGAAAGGAAAAAGGGGAAAGGAAAAGGGGAAAGGAAAGGAAAGGAAAAAGGGGAAAGGAAAGGGAAAGAGCAAAAAGAAATGAAAGGGGAAGGAAAATAGAAGGGAAAAAGAGGAAAGGGGAAAGGAAAGGGAAAGAATTAAATAAAGGAAAGGGGAAGGGGAAAGAGGAAAGGGGAAAGGAAAGGGGAAGGGGAAAGAGGAAAGGAAGGGGAAAGGGAGAAAGGAAAGGAGAAAGAGGAAATGAAAGGGGAAAAGAGAAGGGAAAGGAAAAGGGAAAAGAGAAAGGAGATCAGAAAGGGGAAAGGAGATAGGAAAGGGGAAAGGAAAAAGGAAAGGGAAGGGGAAATGTCAGCAACTGCTGGCAGCCACCCCCCGAGATGCCACGTTGGGAGTCAGGGTCCCCTCAGAGGGCACCAGGGGAGGGTGAGGCAGAGAGGAGACCCCCCAGGCCAGCTCTGGAATGGCATCAGCTTCATGGGGCTGCTGCATCTGGAGCTGCTCTGAGCCTGGGACAAACACAACCGGCATAGGCACAACCAAAAGAGTGCAGGGCTGGGGCTGATGGCCACGGGATGATTCCTGGTGGGCCATGAGCTAATCGGGGCTGGATTGAACTCAAACCCTCTCCCGTGGCAGTTATTAAATTCCGTGACATTTCAGCTTGATTAACTTTTGAACAGAGATGACTCGGGGCTGGCAGAGGGAACCTTCTGAGCTGGCTGGGAGCTCTGCTGACCCACCCCACCCACAGCCCCAATTACTCAGACTGAAGGAAACGTGTTCAAAAAAAACCTCATTAGCAGAGAGGAAACCAATAAACCTATTGCTTGATCTTTCCCTTTTTTAATGCTGGCTGAGATGAAGGGATGAGACATGGAAGAGAGTGTCCTCCTGCCCCAGCAGGTAGAGCAAGAGCAGCTAGAGGTTTCCCGAGGTCCAGCTCTACCTCTGCCTTGAAGATGATATTTTGCAGGAGTTAATTGTGACTTTTATAGAGAATATTTCTTTGGAGGGGGTCGTGAGGCCTTTGCTGCCCCACCACATCCTCCCCTGGAACCTGGAGAGACCGTGGATGTGAGGAGTGGGCTGCTTGGTGGGTAAGGAACGAGTGGGTTGTAGCATCCAGAGGGTGGTGGTCAATGAGATCCACATCCAGCTGCTCCTGGGACTGCTGGTTCCTCTGCCACACGGGGAAAAGCCAAAACAACCTGTGTGGGGAAAGGATTTTGGAAAAAAAAAAAAAAAAGACTTGCAAAATAACAAACCCCAAGGTGGAACAAACCCAGAGAGCTAAAGCTCCAAAGCCAAGGGAAATTGGCCACGCGATAGAATTCATTTTCAACTCCCCACTTTAAACTCCTGGGAGTGTAATGGGAGATAAATGGGATTTGCTTTGGCACTCCTGTACAGACAACACCAACGAGCAGGCAGCTGAAATGGGTGGGTGCTGGTGCTGCACAGGGAGGCTCAGAGGTGATGGAAATGTGGCTCAGTCCCCTCCACTCTCTGATTTCATTAAGATAGGCTGCTGGGGAGCAGCAGCATGAGAGATGCTGGAGCTGGAATTGATAAACTCCAGCTCTTGGAGGTGGAAAGAAGAGTGGCAATAAATGGCTAGGCAGTGGGATGGGATGTCAGGAGAGGAGCAGCCAGCTGGAGGGGAACAGGAGCATGTTGGTGTTCCCCAATCTCTGAGAACCAGTGGGGTGGGAAGATCCCAGCTCTTTCCACAGCTCCTTCTTCCTTTTTCCTTCTTCCTTACCCTTCTATCTCCTCCTTTCTCTTCTTTACCTTCCTCTTTCCCCTTCTCCTTTCCTCTTCCTTCCCCTTCTTTTTGCTCCTTCCTCCTTTTCCTTCCTTCTCTTTCTTCCTTCTTCCTTTCTCTTTCCTCCTCCTTTCTTCTAATAAAATAAACATTCTCATTTTCTGGCAACCACTTTCTTTTTTTCCCCCAAGAAGATGCTCATTTCTCACCATCAATACCTTACTGCCAGCCTGAAGTGCTGAGGGATAATCTAACATGATGTGCTAATTAGCCTGACTGCTGCTGTATCTGGGATACAAGCTGAAGAGCTGGGAGATAATTAGTATTTAACCAATTAAGCTTGTTGCAAGTCCACCAACACGGCTCTTAGATGTTTGGGGTTTATTTTTGTTGTTGTTTCCTTGGCACAATCCGAGTGAATCCAGTTATTTAACAGCTTTGTCAGAACCAAGCTGGTCAAAGATAATTTTTAATAGATATTATCAGGACTGTGGGATTTCACCTTTCCCTCCCAGGTCCCTGCCAAACCCCCTCTGATTTCTCATTAGCTGGCACTAGATCAGAGCTTTCCACTTATCCTTGGTGCCCAAGAGTAGACACAATGGTCTGAGAATGATGCCCAAGATCAATGGCATTGATGCCCATAATTCTCTTTTTTTCCTGCAGACTGAGCCACCAAGAGCCCTTGGCTCGGGTCCTCCCTGACAACATTTATTGCTTCTCCCCTTTCTGGAAGAAGAAAATGGTTAATAAATGATTAGTGAGTGTCTGAGGGGGAAAAAAAAACCCTTTATGGCTGAACAATCCCACCTGTGCTTCTGAAAGCAGAGCTCTGGGGTGGTGAGTGACCTAAAACAGGTTAATGTTGGTGTTGATTACTAATTGATTACACATTGCACAGCCTTCAACTGAATATTCACCACCTTGTCTGCAGGAATATTCACCTTGTTTGGAGGAATATTCACCTTCTTGGCTGGAGGAATATTCACCTTCTTGGCTGGAGGAATATTCACCTTCTTGGCTGGAGGAATATTCACCTTGTTTGGAGGAATATTCACCTTTCCTGCAGGAATATTCACCTTCTTGCCTGCAGATTTCTTGCACAGTGTCCATTTACTAGTGTTGGGACCTGGATATTCTGATTTTGAGGTATTTTTGAGTGTGCAGTGACAGTTCAAACCACAACGTGGCTCTTCATATTTCTTTCACCCCTTTCAATTGAGTTCTTCAGGGGGTGAAAGTGGGCACCAGGGCTCTGGTGGTGGCTGAGGGTCAGCATCAGCTGTGCAGGGGAATGATTTTGAGTGATTGCTCTAACTTGTTAATCAAACAGCTTGATTAACTGAAGAATTAATTGATTAACTGAAGAATTCTTTCACTCCTGGCTTCTTGTGCATGACACTTTGCTTTCCACCCTTCTCAACTCATGGTTTCTCTTCATTGAAGGTCTTACTGTTGGCTTGCAGCTCAGGTGGAGCTGCTAATTTACTACCAGCCCTTGAAAACCAGCTGGAAAGGAGAGGTCCTTGAGTCCTGAGATGCTGAGAGACAACACCTGGGAGCTGAGGGAGCAGCCTGGGGAGCCCAGCCCAGCTCAGCAGTGGTTGGTGCATCTTGGTGCTGCTGGGGATGTCCCAACACCTTCCACCCTGCCTGGTGCTGGGGGAGCTTCAGTGGTTGTGCTTAGAAATGAGCCCGGGGAAAAGCAATTAGTGGCTGTGTTTCTGAAAGCCTGAACTACTTATAAAAGTGTGATTTCAGGACAAATAGCTGAGGAGAAGCTGCAGGTAAGCTCAGGCCCAGCTTCCAGTGCTCTGCCTCTGCAAGTGTCCCAGCTGCAGCCTGCCCAAGGAGCACAAGGTAGGAGTTTTTTTCTCTTTCTGCTGCTTAATTAATTTGGTTTTTTGCACGAGTTTCACTAGTTTATCTCTCCTGAGAGCAAACTCCTCTTTCTAGCCTCTCTTCCCCTGGCTGTGTGCTGCTTTTCTGCATGCAAGCAGAGGGGAGAGTACCAAGAGACTGCTCTAATTAAGATACGCAGGAGCAAAGTTAATTTTCAGGGTTTCCTTCAGCTAGTGACAGCAACAGGCTATAATTATTACTCAGTTAGGGTAATTGGCTTCTATTTAATGTGCTTACAAATGTACCAACATAAGCAGTGAAGGAATGGTTCGGAAGCATTATCACTATTATTCTTAAAAGAAGTAATATTGAGTATATGAATGAATGTTTACCCTCCATGCTGTGGCAGAGGAAAGCAGATGATTCACTGTGTTTTCCCTCAGCCCAATGACTCAGGAATTTGAAAGAGCTGAGTATTCAGTGTATTTTTCTTTCTCCAAGCCTGCTGTATGATTGTATTTATTCAGATTTTAAGCAAACACTTCATTCCTCTGTGTTTATTGCTGTTTGTGGTAGTTCTGCTGTGCCCAGGGCAGGACCCTCTCACCCTGCATGAAAAATAACATGGCAATAACCAAATATTTTCCATTTTGGAGCACGATGTGCACATGTTGGCAGCAGAGATGGCCTGGTAGTGATGTTTCCCACTCAGGATTCCCAGTCTGTCTCCAAGCTGCTTTTATACCTTGAAGCAGGGTTTGGAAATCACAGGTTGTGACAAACTCACCCTGACTGGAGCAGCCCAGGGGCAGTGCTCAGTGGCACAGAGGGGCTCTCGGGTGCATTAGCAGCTTCTCAGGGTGATGACAGTGGGGGTAGATGAATGCTGAGGAGAGCAGATGGAAAACAGGGAGCACAGAACTAGGGCAGATCACTCAGAAATGCATCCAGACAGGGTTGGAAAGAGAAGGAGACTCCCCAACCTCTCTGGGGTGTCTGTTCCAGGCTCTGTCACCCTCCCAGGACAGAAGTTCTTCAGCTGGAATCCAGTGCCCCTGATTCTGCCCCAGGGCAGCAGTGAGCAGAGGCTGTCCCTGCCTTCCTGAAACAGCCCCATGGATCTATGGGCATCATTAGATCCCTCTCGGGCTTCTCCTCTCCAGACCAAACAACCCCCAGGCTCTCCCTTCCCTCATCAGAAGTGTTCCAGCCCCTTCATCATCCTCACAGCCTCCCCTGGGCTCTCCCCAGTAGATCCCTGTTGAACTGGGGAGCCACTCTGCAGGCAAGCAGCAGAACCCTGCCAGGCTATTTGTAGGCAAAATAGAGTGCAGAGAAAGAGAGAGAGATTTCAAACACCCTGCCCCAGCTTCTCCTCCTAGATCCTTTCCCAGTGACCTGTACGAATTTTTCCTGCACTGCTGGATAATGAATTGTGGAGAGGGAGAGCTGCAGGATCAGTGCAATCTGAACTGAACCCTCGCCTGTTTATCTGCTGTTGATTTCTGCCTTCAGCAGCCAGGCCATGCAGGAGATAACTCAGAAGAATATATGATCAAATGCAGCTTTTGAGCAAAGAGGGCAGGCAGTGATAACAACTCCTCTGCTGGAATAACCTTTTCCTGCTGCCTTTCCCAGGCTGTTGTCTGCCTCTGCCTTTAACTCGACTTCTCATTCAGCTGGGAGCCAGGGAAATGCCAACCTTATCTGCTCCACACTGCTACTGAAGCCCACGCCTTCAAAGTGCTGTAGGGACACGAATTAATCTGTTCTTGCTGTGTCCTGAAGGGCAGGAGCATCCTGGCCCTGCTTTAGAGACCAGGAACCCCCATCCCAGAATGGGGGTCAGCAGCTCAACAGGAGCCCCCCAGGGATGGGGAGGGATCAGCCAATGGTGCCCTGGGCTGCACCAGAGCAGCGTGGGCAGCAGGTGAGGGAGGGGATTGTCCCCCTCTGCTCCACTCTGGGAAGACCCCCCCTGGAGCTGCATCCAGTGCTGGAGCCCCCAGGACAGGGAAGATCTGGAGGGGCTGGGATGTGTCCAGAGAAGGGACCCGAGGATGCTCAGAGGCTGGAGCAGCTCCTGTGAGGACAGGCTGAGAGAGTTGGGGGTGTTCAGCCTGGAGAAGAGAAGGCTCTGGGGGGACTTCATTTCTCCCCCTGCAGGGCTGTCCCAGGCTGCCCAGGGCAGGGGTGAAGTCCCCATGACCCCTGGAGGGGTTTCCAAGCCCTGGAGCTGAGGCCATGGGGCAGTGGTGCCCTGGCACTGCTAGGGGATGGTTGGACTGGATGATCTTGGAAGTTTCTCCCAACCAAAATGATTCTCTGATCCTATAGAGAGGCTGCAAAACTCAACTCCTGCAGCCTCTGCATGGCCAAGGCAGCAGAGGGGAGCTGAGGACACCAGGAGGAGGCTCTAGAGCAGGACCATCCCTGCTGGGTGCTCTGAAAGAAGCAGTTTAGAGCTGCTCCTCTGCATCACCCCAGCTCAGGCAGCACTGCTGAGGGCACTGGAGGCTCCCTGCAAGGACTTGTGCACTTGCAGGAGCCTGGCTGCTGCTCAAGCACTTCATTAAGCAGGGCCCTGATGCAGTGAACATGGAATTTCTCTCAGGGCAAGAGCTGTACATTAAAAAAAACCCATGCCCTGAGGTAAATGAAATGATTTCTCAGGGGCCTTTTGGCTGCTGCATGGCTCCAGTGAAGGAAACCACTAATGTGATGATACTGATTTGCTTCCCTGAGGTGAGATTTTGCATCACTTGCTCTGATAGCCGTTCATTAATTTTATATATTGCTGTAGCTAAACTCATTTTCTTTCAAGTGATATTTGCTGTACGTTCTGAGGATGTCACAGTGAGGGGGGTTTTGGGTGCTGGGTTGGTTTGTTTGTTTTTTATTTTTTAAGTACATAAATGGTCTCTGTTTTCTCTGAGGGGCGTGACCCTTTTTCTGCCCATGAATGGCCAGGAGGGACACGGAGCTGGGTCAGGGTCTGGAGCAGGAGTGTGGGGAGGAGCAGCTGAGGGACCTGGGCTGGTTGAGCCTGGAGAGAAGGAGGCTCAGGGGAGACCTTCTGGCTCTGACAGCTCCTGGCAGGAGGCTGGAACCAGGGGGGTTTTGGGCTCTGCTCCCAGGGAACAAGTGATGGTTGGACTGGATGAGCTGAAAAGTCTCCTCCAACCAAATCTATGTCCCTGGCTGAGTGACAAACCAGCCACTGTCTTCTGGAGTTCAGGAGAGGTTTGTTTGTTCTCCTAGGTGCTCATGAACAAGCTCCAAGTTTTCTTTCCCTGGTATAACCATTTCTATTTCATATTTCACTGTGCAACCAGCTGCTGTGGTTGCTGGTGTCCCTGCTGGCTGCAGGAGGTGAACTGGGTGACCTTTCCAGGTCCCTTCTGCCCCAGGCTGTGCTCTGAGTCCTTAATTTCCCCCCCCCCCCCAGCTCTATGGATCCTGCTCTGCTGCAGATGGAATCCATCCCCACCCCTCTTGCCATCCTCACACAGCCTTTGTCCTTTGGGGAAAAGCTGAGAGGGACATCCAAAGATGTGTCAGAGAAGAAAAAACTTTAAGCCCTGAGTCCCTATTAGTGTTATCAGCTGGGAATGCCTTTTGCAAGGCAACTTCAGGATGCTGATCACCCCAGTTGGGAATGAAGCAGCAGGTTCTGGGAAGATGCTGCAGGCTGAGGAGCAGCAGAGAGCAGGGTGCTGAGCCAGCCTGAGGTCCAACAGCTTGCAGTTAATTCACAGTAACTGTAAATAAAAGAAACACAGGAGAAGCTCAAAATGTTTTCTACCTCGTTGGGTTTTCAGCCTCCTTTGAAACAAAGACATCCCCCCTTTGGTTTCCAGGTGGGTTTGAAAAGGTAGATTTTTCTCCCCACACTCCTTTTTTTTTATTTAATACCATAAAATAAGGACAGTGGTGACCTTGCTAATGAAGTTTCTGAGCTCTTGGGCAGGAGAAAAAACAAATCACCTGGAGGTTCTTCCTAACAACGGGTGACCAACCCACTGGAGAAATTCAGATCACAAGGCTGATTCTCAGCTATTTATTGTAATAAGCCGAGCAAGCAGCAGGCTGCAATTCATATGGTTGAAGGAAACCCTTCCTAAATCATCACATCATAAAGAAAAAGTGCCCTTTTTTTTTTTCTCTTTAAGGTTAATACATCTCTTTTAGCTGTTTCTAGAAGGACACTAATTGCAGAGCTTCACATCTTATGAGAATATCATGCTAGACATAAGTTTGCTGCTCCAAAGGGACAAGAGGAACCTCAAGTTGCCCCAGGGGAGGTTGAGGTTGGAGCTGAGGAACAATTTCTCCCCCTGCAGGGCTGTCCCAGGCTGCCCAGGGCAGGGCTGGAGTCCCCGTGACCCCTGGAGGGGTTTCCAAGCCATGGGGCAGTGGTGCCCTGGCAGGGATGGTTGGACTCCATGAGCTGGAACAGCTGCCAACCAAAAAACTGTGCTCTAATTTAATTACTTTTTAATATAATGTACACCCCAATCAAAAGTTAGATGTGCCTTCCATGTGCAGCTTCCAGCAGGCACGGAGCAGAGCTGCTGGGCTGCTGCTTGAAGATAAGCTTGGGGCAGCAAATTTATTGCTAATGGTTTTGTTTTCATCTTCTGGCATGGCACTTGGAGGCTGTTCATTTAAAGAATTATGGGGTTTTTTTTTTTGATAAGATAGATCTATAAAATGAAAATGTTTCTTGGGCTGCTTCTGGCTCAGGGGTGGGGCGATGGCTGTGTGCTGGGAAAAGATGTTTTGCTTGACCCTGGATAAAAGGGGTGTTTTCCTACAAGATTCTGGGATTTTTTTTGGAGAGAATTTGTTGTTGTTCAAGGGTTTAACTGAGCTGTGTGGTGGAGCTGCATCACTGCTGGAGCTGCTGTTGAGAGGCACCAGAAAAGAGCTGAGAACATGCAGGAGAACTGTTCAGATGAAGATGCTGAAGAGAAACCCCTCAGGGGGGTCACCTCTTGGGGGATTTGAACTCAACACTGCACATGCAACTGCCACCTGAAGGAATTAGAATGAGGGGCTAAAAAAATAATCCAATTTTTATCGGATTGCTGTTGGATTTCCGGGCACCCTGTGGCAAGTTGGGGATGATTTGGATGAGACCTTTGGGTGTTTTTCTTTGACCTTCAGGAGTTCTCAGGATCTCACAGTAGCACCAAGTGGTACAGGGTTTTTGGATGCTTCTTTGGGGTGACATGATGCAAGTCATTGTAGAGAAGGGGAAGGTCAAGGATGGAGTCCCTGTGACCCCTGGAGGGGTTTCCAAGCCCCCCGTGGAGCTGTGGTGCTGAGGGCCATGGGGCAGTGGTGCCCTGGCACTGCTGGGGATGGTTGGACTGGATGAATTTAAAGGTTCCTCCAACCAAAGTGATTCTATGACTAAAAATTGTCTTTCTGGGCTGCAAATGTTGTTCAGCTTGAGGCTTTTTAGGTCACATCTGCTTCATCTCCAGTCGAATTGCTGCTCCAGTGGATGCTTTTTCAGGCTTCCAGGAGCATGCAGCAGCTCTGCAACACTGGCTCCTGCCCCACCTTTGGCTGCTCAGGGAGGAGGATTTAATTAGCAGTTAATCAGGAGGTGCAGAGTTCACAGTCAGCCTGGCATCAAATTGGTTCTGGGGCAAGATCAGGCATTTTACAGCAGAGAAAATGCATTTTTTACCCTGACGTGGATATTCTCTCTCCTGGGAGTGCCCTGAGGTGGTCACTGAGTGGGGGTCTCTTGCACCAGGGTTGGTTATTCCCCAATAACCAACATAACCAGGCAGGCACCAAGATTTCCACTCCTGGGGCCCCAGGTCCTGCTGCAGAAACCTCTAAGTCCAGAGACACTTGGTCAATCCCACTTCAGCCAACGTGAGTGATTCTGTTCCCCGAGGAATTAGCTTCTCTCTGATGGTGCCATTGCCTCCTTCAGTAATTCAGTGGAGCCATTAGCACGCACTAAAAAAGAATTAAAGATATTTGTGCTTCCATTTCTGCTCTAATTTCTGCTGCATGTCTAGATCAAAGATAATTTCATTATTTCTGATCGACTGTATTTAAGCAGCACTGAGGAGGAAAATGGGCTGCCTGGACACTGAGCCTATGAACTGAGTATTTTTCTCTTATGACAAGTCATTTAAAGCTGCAATATTTTATTAGAATGGACTAAACAAAAATCCTGCTAATGAGGTTTTTCTATCTCTCTAATTGGTGTTAAAATCCCGCTTTGATTTTATTTTGTTGTTTTTTTTCGATCATCATCATAAAAATGATCTTTTCTTTGGCAGTAATTATCTATTGACTGCTGATGCATGCTCACTGCTGAGTGTGTTTTATTACGACTGGGGACAAGCTGGGTGGAAGTTTGCTGTTTGCAGCCAGCTTCTCAGGAAAGGATGGTGGATTCTCAGCTTAGGAAAATAGAATTTTCCCTTTGCTTTCCTGAACCTGCTCTGCAGAAAGGTGGCAAAACGTCCCTTGGAGGTTCAGGACTGGGCAGAAACTGGGTGTTTTTGCAGAGTTTGGGGCCAGGTTTTGATTTCAATCCAGCCACCACCTCTCTGGGGTGGTTCTCCCAGGCTGTGGTTTGCAACTCCTGTATATTAATATTCAAGCTATTAAACCATTAAAGTCTCCCAGTGAGTTAATTACATTGGAGGTTACTTTTAAAACCTGCCAGTGCTCCTCTCCTGAGGATTCTCCCGGGAAGCTGCATTTCAAAGGCACCATTCCTCAGCATCCCCTCCCACCAGAGAGTGCCTTGACAAAACTGAGAGCAAGAGAGGACTGAGTGTTTTTAGCACTGCTTTAAATGGATGTCTCCCAGAGCAGGTACCTAAAAACAACCCAACAAAGCAGGGACAGGCAGGAGATGAAATCTGAATAACCCATTTCAGCTGATGCTCAGGTTTGGACTTCATGGGGTCAGCCTGGAGAGGAGAAGGATCCAAGGAGACCTTCTGGGGGCCTCTCAAGACTTCAGGGACCTGTCAGAAAGATGGGGACAGAGTTTTGGGTCTGTTGGGAGAGGACTGGGGGTGATGGTTTGAACTGGAAGAGGGAGATTGAGACTGGAGAGAAGGAGAAATTTGGGATGCTGAGGGTGGTGAGAGGCTTTCCCAGGGTGCCCAGAGAGGTGGTGGCTGCCCCAGCCCTGGCACCATCCCAGGGGAGGTTGGGGGGGCTCTGAGCACCCTGCTCTTGGACCAGATGAGCTTGGAAGGTCCCTTCCTACCCAAACCAGCCTGGGATTCTATGGTCAGTGCTGCATCCTGCTGCAGAAGAGACTTTTGGGTGGGAAAGGGGAAATTATCTATGGAAAGAAAGCCTGGGAACAGAACTCGAGCATCTCCAGCCATCATAAACCCAAACAGTTGTACAGGAGCTGAAGAGGACTCTTGTTCAGACACGATAGCCCGTGAAGTGCTGACTAAAAATGATAATGTGCATCAGATATCCTGACGAATCGGAGTGAACTGGCAAGCCTTCCTGCCTAATTGATTAATTATGAAGTTGCAGGCTGCACTGGGCAAATTAGCTGTGGAGAAGGAAAGAGAGAAGAAAGGGAAATGCTGTCGCTGTTGTAGCAGCTTTAATTGTTCTCCAACTGGCTGTGGGGATGGAAGTGAGATGGGAGAGACCACATCTTCTGTGACAGAGAATGAGAGCTCAGAAGGTTGGTTCCTAGCACCAGAAATCAGCAGAAAGGTTCTGAATGTTGCCTGAAGTTCAGACAACACAGTACTGCTAATTAGAAAAAAAAAATATTTGATTTTTTTTTTTTATCTAATTAGATCTTTTTTCCTCCAAAGGGGAGGGTGTTTCCCTCCAAAGGGGAGCAAAGCTTCGGCTGGCAGCTGGCTTGGACACAACAGAGCTCACATTCCTGCTCCATCAAAGCACAGAAGTACAAAAGTCTTTTTATCTTAGTGAGGGAGGTAGATCAGAAGCTCGCTGACAACTCACCGTTGGCTCCAGTAACTTTTGCAGTTGACCAAGAGGTAAAAACAAAAAAGAAATACATATATAAATTTAAAAAAAATGGGATTTTCAGGCTGTGTAAAGCCCTAATCAGCCTCATTAAAAAAAAACTTATCCTGTTTCTTCCTAATTGGTTCCATTGAGTTAAATGGTGTGCTTTTGAAGAGAGGAATTTGATTGAAACCAAGGGGCCTGTGGTGAAGCTGCTCCCTCTGCTCTCTATCAGGAGTAGCTGAGTTTTGGGGGGTGGACAGGGCTTGGGGTGCAGTGTAGATCACAACCTATTAATGTGTGTTCTTCTGTTCCTGTGCTACCAGAGCGTGCTGTTCCCAAGTGCAGGGCCAGACCACGTCCTCCAGACCAAGCAAAGAGCACAAGTAAATAGATTTTATTATTTTTATTAATTATTTTTATTATTTTTNTTTATTGTTATTATGATTGTTATTATTTTTATTTCTATGTTTTTATCTATTTTTTTTATGATAGCTGTTGTCATCATTATGCACGTTTGGCACCAGGTTAATTTTACTGTATCTCACCAAATTGCCCAGAGCAGAGTTTGGCACCTGGATGTAGAATTCAGCTGATTTTAATTTCTTAAAGTCAGCCTTGTCATTGCATCTTTTACAGCCCTGAAGTGGCTTCTTTCTAATGTGCCTTCCCTCCTCTCCTCTTTTGGTTGCACCATCTCCTGCCCTGCCTTGGAGGGATACTGGTCCCTGCCTCAGAGGGATACTGGTCCCTGCCTTCTCCTTTTTGCACAGGATGCTGCAAGGTAGTGGTGCCATTAATGATTTTATAGGTTTTATTTTACTGACTTGGGAGTCAGTGAGAAAATGGGAGAAAATCCCTGGGTTTTCTTATGAAAAGTTTTTTTTCTGGTTTGGATGGGAAGGGAACTTTCCATCTCATCCAGTCCAACCCCTGCAGGGAGCAGGGCCATCTGCAATTTATTTTACCATTATTTGCCTGCACTTGCACCCTCCTTTTCCCCCCAGCTCATTGAAATTTTTTTTCCCAGGTCCCAGGAGTGCCTTTGGCTTCCTCTTCCTCGTTATAGGAGAGATCAGTCTGTGCCAGTTCTCAGATAAAACAGAATTATTATTATTATTGGCATAAACTCTTGAGTTCAACCCGTGTGCTGTCAAATTACACAGATTGGAACAAGCTGGCCAGTTTTCAGTGTTGCCTTCATCAGCTTTAATTGAACTTTTCATTCATTTAGGACTTGATCTTTACTTGCAGGGCACGTCGGAGTGGGTAGTAATTGTATCTGTGTAGCACCCTAGAAGAATCCTGATGGGTTTTTAAGATGCTTTCCCAGTTTCTCTGCTTTTTAATTAAAGAATTGAAGCCATCTAACAGGCTATTAGCGTTGGACAGTGATTTAGTGTTTTGACCCTTCCCCATCCGTGCAATAAATTCTTTGGAAGGCAAACAGCTGTGGGTAAGCAAGGAAGGGTTGCAGCTCGAAGCAGCGTGCAGGAGTGGAAAAGAAATCAGAAGGGTTATGAGCTGGTTGCAGTAGAATTATCCCATGACCTGCCCTCTGTCAGGCTGCAGATCCCAGCAACAAAGGTCGATGGCTTTGCACTGATGGGTTTCTTGTAAGTCCTTGGACAGGCTCTAATTCCAGGAGCTCCACCCAGGATGGATTTGGGGGCTCAGCTGCCCAGAGAGGTTGTGGAGTCTCCTTCTTGGAGAGATCCCAACCCCCCTGGACACTGCACTGCTGGGTCCTGCTCTGGGTGACTGGATGGAGCAGGGGGGTGGTGGCACCAGAGCATCCCCAGAGGTCCCTTCCAGCCCAGCCTTGCTGGGGTTCTGTGACTTAACCGTGTTATTTTGCTATTTTTTTTTGTCTTCACATGATGCTCTGAGTTCATCTGAGCCCAGATGATTTGCAGGAGGCTCACAGCAGAGCTGGGTAGGAATTGGTAGGGCAAGCCACGCCTGGAGTTCTGTAAAACACATTGCAAGGTCTCACTACCAATTTGGGCAGGGTTTGGAACAACCCAGAGTGGGAGAACAGGGGGAATAAATCAAGTTTGCAGCATCTCAGTGTTTCCGTGATCTTTCAACCCTGAAGGTGCTTAATAGTCTGTGTTAAAACCAGGGTGATGGTGGTGATGATGCCACTGTGGACTGTGTTACTTACAGCCTTGCACACTCAAGACTTATTTCTTCAGCTCACGGGCTGTTAATTCATGATCATTTCAAGAATCAAACCAGAACTGGCACCAAAGTGAGTTTTTCAGCCTGTGAAGAAAAGACATTCCTCGTTGTTGTTCCATGGAAGGCTTCCTATTCAACAAGTAACATTAATTAAATGTTTTATGCAGGATTTTAAGAACAGAGCCATGCTGATTCTAAAGATAAAGGGTTTAAAAATAATATATTTTCAATAAAATCCTATATTTCTATTTAATATTAAAGCAGAGTATAGAAATATACTATAGAAGTTTCTACAGGAGCACTAAAAATCATGATAATATTTAAGTGTTGTCAAAACTGGGGTGATTTTAAAGAGGATTTTACTCGTGTGTTGGCCTGTGAGATCCAGGGGATCTCAAAAACGTGTGTTTGGGATTTCAAGAAGCTATGATTTTTACAGGGAAACAAAATAAATCTTGTGTTCACATCTGGAGTCCTTTCTTTGTACCTTGGGGATCAATTAATCCCTTAGCATAGGGAGAATTAGTCCAATGAATTTATTTCTCCTCATTTGAAAAAGCTAAACTGGAGGAAATTCAGTGAACAGAAGTTTTTAAAGGTTTATTTGGGGAAAAAAGGGGGTTTTTTACATGTTTGGGAGGTTGTGAGGTGAATTTGATTCATATTAGAAATGCAGAAGTTGGATCAGATCCACTGGATTTTAACAAACCTGAGAACACTGATTAAAGGTTGTCTAGGATATTAGTAGATGGCATCATTTTTTCCATTTCTTTGCCTTGAAAAAGGACTTTTTCCTTTATTTTCTAGCCTCCTGTTGTACTCTTTCAATCCACCTTTCACTTTCCTTCGTGCTCAGCCACTGTGGTTCCCGGAACATTGCTGGTTGTCTGAATGATCTGAAGCTTTTTAGTCTCATTTGCTCTGAAAATCATTCCATAATATCTGTGTTTTAGGGGAAATTATAGAGTGGACACGTGGCCCTCCTGCTGGGATGAATGGTACACCCTGGGAGTACTTCAGGGAATTGAAGACAAGGGAGTATTTATTTCTGGGTTTAATCTATACAAATTTAGCAGGATGTTATCTCTGGGAAACTGCTGTTTTGTCAACATAACTGATAAAATAGACAAGAGGGGGGAAAAAAAAAAGCTTTTTTTTTATTGAATACATTCACTGTGTCTCTGACTCTGCTCTCTATTATTTAATCCCAGCTTTTTGCAAATTTTCTTAAAGACATCAACTGTGGTGGCTGCTGAATTTTGAAGGTGTCTTCACCACAGAACTCAGCTGTGTGTGTGGCTGAATTTCTTGCAGATAACAAGAGATAATATTGTCATTAAACCATCCTTACATCAAGTATTTTAAAGTATGTGATAAATAGGTAAAGAATCTGCTGTGCTGAGGATCCAGCCCTGCAGGGGGGTCTCCCCAAAGCAGAGTAGGCTCCAAAACCCACAACTCATAACCAGCTTTTCAAGGCTAACTCGACTGTCTCCTGGCTGAAAAAGTCCAAATATCTTCTGTCTGTGCCACATGCCCCAGAGCAGGGCAGAGCCAGGAGTTTCTCGTGAGAAAAAGCAGCATTTTCGTGTCCTGCTCCCTCCATTGACTTGTCAGGAGGGAAGTTATCATCACAAAGAACTGGTGGCTCCTCTTCCCTGAAAAGAAAATTAATCAAGTACAATCTCCATCGCTTAAGTGAGTAACAGCTTTCCTTAATGCCCCAAACAATGAGGAATACAGGTTCTGAACTGTTTTACTGCCTTAAATTAATAACTTCACATCTGCTTAAAAAGATAACAGTGTCCTGAATAAAGCATGACTTTCCAGCTTTGTATAATGACTCTTTTTCAGACGATATTACAGAGAGCCATGGAATATGAGATGAACCTTAATTAATATTCCTTCAATTACAATATATTTCACTGTCATATTCTTCTAATATTCATGAATAGTGAGGAGCTGGTTATAAATCTAATGACTTGGAAACTAAAGGAACGGGAGCAGCTCCGTGTCCTCCTTGAGAAGACAACTAATTCCTCCTTCCATGCATTATTCAGACCTTGGCTTTTAGAAGTATAGACAGTGATCCAAATTCTGCCGTCACTCGTAGGCGGAAAATACATCACTATTCACATTTATTTCTCTGGAAGTTCATTTCAGATTTGTTAAAGTTTCTTGACAGGGAGGTGGATCCTCGAGCAGGTTCCTTCCTGGGGCAGGACGGACACAGTTTGGTTTTTGGCCAGTTTTCCCATTTGACTTCGAAGTTGCTGGGGTGAGGGGTTGCTGTGGCAGCCCCTAGTGATGGTTTAAGCTCCTTGAGAACCAGAGCTTAGGTTCTAGGTCCAGTTTTGGGCATCCCAGCTCAGGAAAGACAGAGAACTACTGGAGAGAGTCCAGTGCTGGGCACCAAGATGCTGCAGGGAGTGGAGATCTCCCTGCTGAGGAGAGGCTGAGAGAGCTGGGGCTCTGTAGCCTGGAGAAGAGGAGACTGAGGGGGGAGCTCAGCAGTGTCTGTCAATATGTTAAGGGTGAGTGTAGGGAGGATGGAGCCAGACTCTGCTCAGTGCCATCCAGTGACAGGACAAGAGGCAATGGGAGTCAGTTGGAGCACAAGAGGTTGAGGGGAAACACAAGGAAAAACTTGTTCCCAGTGAGGGTGGCAGAGCCTGGCAGGGGCTGCCCAGGGAGGTTGTGGAGTCTCCTGCTCTGGAGACATTCCAGCCACCCCCTGGATCTGTTCCTGGGTGACTTGGTCTAGGTGCCCCTGCTCTGGCAGGGGGGTTGGACTAGATGAGCTTCTAGGTCCCTTCCAACCCCTGACACTCTGTGATTCTCCAGTCACCATCATCAGGAGTGGGATTGCTGGTGGCACCAGGATGTGGTGTCCACTGTCAGATGACTTAAGTTGGAAAAAGGAGTTAGGAATTGATGGAATTAGTGCTTACCAAGCACGTTGGGAGGGATCAGTGCCACACGCTCTCCCTGCTGAGGTGTGTTCCTGGTGATCTGCTTTTGTGTGTGCAACCTGCTGGTGTCCACTCAAGATGCTTTACCCACGTTCTCCTTCTTCTGAGTACCTTGCAGGTGGTGGAACCCAGAGCAGACCACGTTTGCCCCTGCAGAGAGAGGTGGATGACTGGGTTGGCTTCAGACTGTGGGCAGGGTGAAACTGAAGGGTGGTTTGGATGTGGTTTTGAGGGACATGGTTTAGGGGTGAACTTTGTAGAGCAGGATAATGGCTGGACTGGGTGATCCCAAGGCCCTTTTCCAACCTGAATGATCCTGTGATATAACAAAAATAAGCTTTTTTTGTTCTCACAACATTGCCACAATGACTCAGAAAACCCTGAATTTTATTTTTACTCTGTTATTTATTTTTCCTAGCCAAGGCCAGTTGTGTTTAGCTGATGAGCACGTGGAGGATCCTGACCTCAAACCACGTTGGGTGCCTCTTGAAGGTTGGTGCTGCCATCATCTTTTGGGATCACTCAGGATAATGGACATTCCTTGGCAAGGCTGCTCACACCTAAGCCTGTTTGGAGATAAAAAGCATATTTAATGGGACCTGGCACTGCAAACACCAATAGCTATAGTGTTTGTAATTAGAAATTGGCTTTCCTTTGCTGTGACATTTGAGATATGAGACGGGACAGCACAGTCATAAAAAAAAAATAAGAAAAAAACCCCCAACTTTTGAAAATCAGCTGCCCCGTGGGTAAAAAAATAATCGTCTTTAACCATAGATAAATAAAAAAATCATGACAGCTCCTGTAGTTTAGAAATAAAAGCTGACAGAGGAAATAAAAGCTTGGTAGTAACACGTAAGTGTGAGAGAAACCACTTTGCAGTTGACCTAATCTAAAAGCCATTAACTAGCAGCGTGCTGACAACACAGGAACAAAACCCTCCCAGACTTTCATTAGTCCCCCTGCTGAGCTCCCAGTCACATCAGGGTCAGTTTAGGAATTTAATTACAGTATCTCTAATTATTTCCTATGGCATTATTTGCTGTGTGTAGGGGGTGGGTTGTTCTGCAGTTCACAAAACGTAGAACTCGTTGTTCATTTCAGACATTAAACCCCAATTACTTCCAGAATGAGCATCGATCCTGCTTGGAATTTCACATCAAACCAATTGCCAGGCCTCTGAGGTAATGGGATTTTTGATATTGTGAATACCCATTGTAGCCTGAATTCTTTCCTCATTTCCAAATTGACTTACAAGGTCCATTCTCAGAACTAGCTCAGGAAAAGAGCTACTTTCTCAGCAAAAAAAATAAAAATAAATTACTATCCCTGTGACTGATTCAGCATCATCTAGCACTGCCTGGCTTGGTACTGGCTCAGGTGATGGGCAGTGATGCTCAAGGTGGAATCTGATTCATTCTGTGTCTGTCTATATCAATAATATATTAAATATATATTATCTGTACAGCTCTGCTCAGGTGAAACCCCCCTGCAGGGCTGGACTTGAAGGGTCCTGTCAGAAAGATGAGGATGGAGTTTTGAGCAGGGGCTGTTGGGACAGGACAAGGGGGGATGGTTTGAACTGGAAGAGGGAGATTGAGACTGGAGAGCAGGAGAAATTTGGGATGCTGGGGGTGGCAGAGCCTGTGCCAGGCTGCCCAGAGAGGTGGTGGCTGCCCCAGCCCTGGCACCATCCCAGGGGAGGTTGGGGGGGCTCTGAGCACCCTGCTCTGGGTGCAGATGCCCCTGCTCCCTGCTGGGGGGGTGGACCAGGTGACCTTGAAAAGTCCCTTCAACCCAAACCAGCCTGGGCTCCAGTTGTGTGATATACACAGACACAGATAACATTTTATTTGGCAGATTTTATTTATGTCTATGAGGACAATGAATAATAAAAACACTGCTTTTTATTTGTAGTGCTCTGGGACAGCCCTGTATCATCTGGAGATGATGTAGCATCTCTCCCTGCAGTCAGTACAAACAAGTGAGGCATTTCTCTTCCCCTCTGGCCCCTCTGTAATAACACTAGCTGTGCATTACCTAGAATAAATCATATTTTTTTTTTATCAAGAAGGGAATATTTTTCAGCGACTGAAACACTGAACTCCTCAGATCAATATTTGTGAGTTTTGTTTTATATTAAAGCATCTCCAACCCTTTTGCAGAATTAAAGTACACTTGTAGTTGAGCATCTGGGGGCTCAGACCTCCAGCGTGTTGTGCCTTTCATAAGTCAGCAGTGATGGGTTTTAAGTAAAATTTTCATAGAACTGGGTACTTTTTCAAGTGTTTCAGTTATTAAAGGACATAATCATTAATTCTGGCACTCTCCCTCCCACTCCTGAACAAACATGACATTAAATTTCATAAGATTTCAGTTGAAGATGTGACTAGATACTAATGGATGATCTTATCTAGGCTTCTTTTCCCAGACAGCAGATGATTGATAGAGGTCCCTTCCATCATCCCAGGCTGTCCAGTGGCTCTGCAGAGGTCACAGGACACTGAGGGGCTGGAGAAGGGACACGGAGCTGGGTCAGGGTCTGGAGCAGGAGTGTGGGGAGGAGCAGCTGAGGGACCTGGGCTGGTTGAGCCTGGAGAGAAGGAGGCTCAGGGGAGACCTTCTGGCTCTGGCAGCTCCTGGCAGGAGGCTACAGTGAGGTCAGGGTGGGATCTGTTGTCCCAGCTGATGGCACAAGAGGAGCCAACCTCTAGTTTCCCCAGGGGAGGTTGAGGCTGGAGCTGAGGAACAATTTCTCCCCCTCCAGGGCTGTGCCAGGCTGCCCAGGGCAGGGCTGGAGTCCCCGTGACCCCTGGAGGGGTTTCCAAGCCCCCCATGGAGCTGTGGTGCTGAGGCCATGGGGCAGTGGTGCTGGCACTGCTGGGTACCACAGGAGCTGGTGGCTGCTCCACAGGACCTCTGTGGGATCAAGGACCCAAGTCCTCAGTGCCCAGAGCTCCTTCCCTCTGCTTTGGCAGCTTCATCCTGCAGCCTCCTGCTCTTGCAGGCTTTAAAAAGAGAATTATTCCAGCTGGATATAGGAGAGAATCCCTGGGAACAGTTTTTTCTTCCATGCTGCTTCAGCTCCCAGGGATGATTCCCTCGTCCAGAGTGTGGGAATGTGGGATTTGGAGATTTTCACCTCCGAGGGGGAAGCCAAAAATAGCTTTTTCCCAGGGGAAGGAGCTGAAATCTCTCTCCACTGCATGCCTGGAGTGGATCCTGCTGCCCAAGTCACTTGTGCTGCAAAATAAGCATGTTCCCTTTTGTTAGCATCTATAATTAATGCCATGGAATATGGGCAGGGTGATTATGCCAGGCGATGTGAAGCAGTTAGGAGTGAATAAAAAAACCCACTTTGGTTATTTATAATACATGTGGGTATTATTTTTTTATTTAAAAATATATACATTAGGAAAAATTATGTTTTATAATATAAAAAATACAAATACATATGTGAAATATAAATTTA
>VYZU01005934.1:27557-40566 GCA_013401355.1 Ceyx cyanopectus
TTTTTCTTCTCTCCTTTTTCTTCTCTCCTTTTTCTTCTCTCCTTTTTCTTCTCTCCTTTTTCTTCTCTCCTTTTTCTTCTCTCCTTTTCCTTCTCTCCTTTTTTTCTTCTCCTTTTTTTCTTTTTTTTTTTTTCCCCTGTCTCCAGCTTCAAACCCAGCAGCTTGCACATGTGCTCTCTACCTGCCTTTGGCTTTTTTTGGGGGGTAAACATATTTATCTTTAGACTGGGAGACATGATTAGCACCACTGTCTTGCTCTATAATGGAACGTAATGAATGAAGCCAACTGATTTAAAAGTAATAAAGCTGTAATTTCAGTGACTGAAGTTCTTCAGTAGGCTTGAAAAAATAAAAAGGCTACACAAGGACAGGAAAGATGAAGTGTGGTAGGTAAATTAAAATGAAAAAGATCAGCTTTTATGCAAAGTAATTGTTGTGTAGATCATAAATGCTTTTCCTTTTTTTTTTTTTTTTTTTATGGAGCACCTACCACTAAAAATGCACTGCCAGCTCTCAGGATATTTTAGTAAAGGTTAATAAAACTTACAGCTGGGATGCAAACAAGTGCAAAACAAAAAAGCAGGTTTCATTTGTAATGTTTATCACCAGTTCTGGAATGATCCTTTCAGGTCTCTGGCAGGAATTTCTCCTTCCTTGGGATGCTTTTTTCCTCTGGAAAGCAGTGTTCCCTTGAGGCTTCTGCAAGCAAATGAGCTGGGGACATTGAAAGGGAGGCAGAGGGTGAGTTTGGAGCCTTCATGGGGCAGGAGGTGCATGAGGTGGGTCTGGCTGCTTATTTTTCTTCCCTTTTTCTTTTTCTTCTTCCCTTCTTTTTCTTCTTCCCTTCCCTTTCTTTTTTCTNCAGGTCTCTGGCAGGAATTTCTCCTTCCTTGGGATGCTTTTTTCCTCTGGAAAGCAGTGTTCCCTTGAGGCTTCTGCAAGCAAATGAGCTGGGGACATTGAAAGGGAGGCAGAGGGTGAGTTTGGAGCCTTCATGGGGCAGGAGGTGCATGAGGTGGGTCTGGCTGCTTATTTTTCTTCCCTTTTTCTTTTTCTTCTTCCCTTCTTTTTCTTCTTCCCTTCTTTTTCTTCTTCCCTTCTTTTTCTTCTTCCCTTCTTTTTCTTCTTCCCTTCTTNGCCTGGATTTGAGCACATCCAGGGATGGAACATCCCCAGTTTCCCTGGGCAACCTGTGCCAGGGTCTCAGCATCCTCCAAAGGCAGAGTTTCCACAGAGCCACCCTCCCCCTGCCTGTGATGCCATGTTTTTGTCTGGGTTGTTTCCCCCAGCATTTCTACACCCCTGGACCCTTGTGCTCACTAAACAGACATTCATATTAGAATTGCTAATTGCTGTTTCTGTCAGTCTCTCAACAAGCCATTAGTTTATTGCCACAGTCCTGTGATTATCACTCATTAACCTTGATCTTGATTAACACGTATACCAATTTCTCCAAACAACTGGCAGGTTCTGGCAAAATCTCCGTGGTTGTGTTTTCCCTTCCAAGGCAGCAAGGATTGAATTCTGCCCTCAGCCTTTCTGGGATGAAGGCTCCAGTCCCTTCATCACCCTCATAGCCTCTGCTGGACTCTCTCCAGTAGCTCCCTGTCTCTCTCAAACTGGGGAGCCCCAAACTGGGCACAATATCCCATGTGTGGCCTCACCAGGGCAGGGAAGAGGGGGAGGAGACCCTCCCTACCCCTGGGGGATACAGTTCTCTAATGCCCAGCAAACAGCTGCTGAAACTTGTTGACATCTGTTTTTCCCCTGGAAGGATGCCCTGGCTTGGCAATGGGGTGCTCCTGTGAATCTTCCCCTCCCATGGGTATCTCTGGAGCCTCTCCATGGTTTTCTCTCTTCCCAATCCAAGCTGGAGGTGCAGGACAGCCCGTGCAGTGCCCCAGCAGAGTGGCAGGGTTGCAGCATGGAGAGGATGATCCACCCAGCAGATCCAGACCTTGCAGGTGGAAGCTGCTCCCAGGAGAATCCAGAGTGGGAGGTAACAACCAGGGAAACAAAATTCAGCCTCTTCCCTTTTCCTGTAGCTGAAATCCAGAGCGGGGGGGAACACCAAACCAAACTGAACTACCAAACAAGAACAAGCAGATCTGAGAAAGGATAGAATCAAATCCCAGTAAAAACCCCAAGGAGCTACCAGTCTGAAACTGGGACTGCAAAGACTCTGTGCACAGTGGGTTTGCTCTGGCACTCAGTGCTGCTGCTCTGAAACAAACACCTGAGCAGCCCTGAACTCACACCTAAAACGATGTCCAAAAATGACTTAGTTAGGACTAAACTTACTTTGTCCCCCTGTAAAATGTTAGTTTAACCCATCATCCTTTCTGGGTGCCCCTGCTGGGTGGAGCAGGGGGGTGGCACCAGAGCATCCCCAGAGGGTCCTGCCACCTCCCAGGGGTCTCTGGTTTTGTGATCCCCAGAGATGCTTTTCCCATGGCATGGGCAGGACAGCAGCAGGAATCCAGGTGGTTTAGGTGGGTGTGAAGAAAAGAAGGTGTCTCCTCACCACATGGCTGTTGGAAGTGTTGCTTTTCCTTCCCTCCTCTGCCTGCATGACTGAGTTTCACTCAACCTGCTCTGATTTCAGAGCAGAAACTTTGCCTGTTGGATGCAACCTGGAAAATCCAAACACTCCATAATTACTCTGGGAGGCTGTGCTCGAAGAAAGGGGTTTTTTTGATTGCAAAGGTAAGCACTTGAAGGTCAAACTCACATTTGTCCCTGCAACCTTAATGCCTCTCCATACATTTCCATCCTGTGCATCCAATGGAAAAGATATCATGTGAGCATGTAATTACAGACTGTATTATAGTGCAATAATTCCCCAGCAAGACAGCTAAAGACTGACTGAGAGCTAATCTATCCCAAACCAATATACCAGTCCCCAGCACAGGCTGGACCCCGGCCAGGAGCTCAGCCAGGAACAGCTTTTGTGACACTGATTAATGTGCTTTAGCTGCTGATGGATGGTGAACAGACATCCCCTTTTATCCTTCTGGACCACTCTGGCATTCAATCCTGTTCCACTAGAACTCTTTGAGAACATACTGACCCACTTGGAGGTCTTTTTTTTCCCAGGAAGAGGTGGCAGAAAATGTTTTTTCTGTTCCTAGGGGCTGGCCAGGGAGCTCAGCAAGGCTCCACTGCAGCCCAGGCAGAGCCTGGATGCCCCCCATGCCACTTTAACCAGTGTAATGCTGTGATTTTCACCAGTGCTCCCAGCTCCATGGGGAAGAGCGCTGGGGAAGGGGGAGCTAAGGATGTAGCAGGGATTAAAGTGCATTCTTTTCTCTCTTATTGACAGAACAATCAGGCAGTGCTGAGCTCATGAACTGCTGCCCAGCACCCCTGGCCTGTCGGTGCTTTCAGCAGCCAGCTAAAGAACACGAGCGAGAGGAAGAAAGCAGCAATTTGGGGAAGAAACCAGCAATTTGGGGCAATTGGTGGCTGAGGCAGAGCTGCAAGGAGCACGGGGAGGTGCTGAGGGAACAGACACCTCCAGATGCAACAGGCTTTGTTCTCTCCAGACATGACAAACCTTGGAGGGATGGCTTGAAGAGCCTCTGTTTTTTTGGCTTTTTGCTGTATTTTTTCCACTCCCCCACCCAGCAGAATGGTTCTCACGATGGGAAGGAGCTGAAAAGTGCTTATTATGCAGTTTCTGGTGTTACTGGAAGTCTCAGGCTATCAAAGCAAATCCAGAGCAGCTCTGGGAACGTTCAGGTGCTTTTCCAAGAGGTGGGTATTGCAGCCCTATTTCTGTCTCCTGGATCAGCTGGAGTGGCAGCTGAACAGAAAATCCATTAGAAAACGTACCTGTGTAGCACACTGCTTGCAAGAAAACACATTTTGATGTTTAGATCTGATGTTGAGGGACTGGAAGGATCCCCACAGGACACAGTTGACTCTCAGTACATCATCCAAGGACAGTCAGCTTCGGGCTCTGCTTTCATTTCCCTCTCTGGTCATATTTATGGTGCAGACAAAAGAAGCTGCATCTGGTGAATATTTCTATCAGGAAGGGGATGGATTTATTTATCTTTATGTAATAAGTGATAGTACATCAATCCAGCGAGCAGAGAGACTGGAACAAAGACCCAGGGGTCAAAGTAGGCGGGTGGTTGGGCTGTGGTTTCTAATTAGAGAGGAGTGCAGGAGAGGGGCACTGCAGCCATGATTCATTTTTATGGAGATGGAAGAGTAGGAGTTTCGAGCCAATGTTTTGCAAGAGTTTCCACCCAATGCACCTGCAGTAAATCAGCCAAAGCATCTTCAGAGCTGCCTGTCACCCTGGGCTGGTGCTGGAGGGTGGCCAGAGAGGGGCAGTGGAGCTGGGAAAGGGGCTGGAGCACAAGGCTGGTGAGGAGATGAATACCAGGGGAGGCTGAGGTTGGAGCTGAGGAACAGTTTCTCCCCCTCCAGGGCTGTCCCAGGCTGCCCAGGGCAGGGCTGGAGTCCCCGTGACCCCTGGAGGGGTTTCCAAGCCCCCTGTAATGCTGAGGGTGATGGGGCAGTGGTGCCCTGGCAAGGCTGGGGGATGGTTGGACTCGATGATTTCTCTTCCAACCCAAATATTTCTGTGATTATTTGCCCTGTGTTGTCACACCCTGCAGGCTACAGCTGCCAGTGCCCCCCTGGGGATGGATGTGAAGTGTTCTGCACCATCCTATGGGGCAAAAAATGAGCAGTGAAAGTGTGGGGAGCCAAGGAGCAGAGAGCAAGCCAAGAGGGCTCTTTCCTGGGCATGCCAACCCCAAGAAGAAATCCTGTCTGGTAGGTGTTTATTGTATATGAAACACGCTAGAGACACAGAAAGAATGCAAAGATTTGCACTTCTTTAGCAAAATTATAGTACTTTATACAATCTGACAGCATCATGCAGCACCTGCTGCCTGATACATACACATTACTCCAGGAGATAGTCACTGTAAAAAAAGCCTCTGGTAAAGAAATAATAACAAGAATGCACTTTGAAAAGCACTTTAAATCCCTTCCCAGTATTCAGAGGGAGTTGAAAACCCAGCAAATGGTGGTGACTGTGGTGTCTTTAGCAAAAAAAACACCCCACAACTCATTGAGTGAAAAATTCTGCCGTTTGTTAAGAATAATGTCACCACAGGTTTTCTGTTCTTCAGGGGGCCTGGCAGAGAGGTGGGGACAGAGTTTGGAGCCCTGTTGGGACAGGACAAGGGGGGATGGTTTGAACTGGAAGAGGGAGATTGAGACTGGAGATCAGGAGAAATTGGGGATGCTGAGGGTGGCAGAGGCTGTGCCAGGCTGCCCAGAGAGGTGGTGGCTGCCCCAGCCCTGGCACCACCCCAGGGGAGGTTGAGGGGGCTCTGAGCACCCTGCTCTGGGTGCAGATGCAGAGATAACAGGTGTTCTGAGCAAAAAAACCAAACCCACCAGCAATTGAGAACTTGTAAATGTTGGGGCTGTGGGTGCAGAGTGGGTTGTGGTGTCCCAGGAAGATGCTGAGGCATCCATGCAGAGCTCCACAGCTCTGTGGGCATATTGGATGTGTCTCCCATCTCTCTATTGCCCCAGGGGAGGTTGAGGTTGGAGCTGAGGAACAATTTCTTCCCCTGCAGGGCTGTCCCAGGGCAGGGGTGGAGTCCCCGTGACCCCTGGAGGGGTTCCCAAGCTCCCCCTGGAGCTGTGGTGCTGAGGGCCATGGGGAGTGGTGCCCTGGCAGTGCTAGATGCTCACTGCCCACCCAGCTCACCCTTGCACAGAGCCACGGAGGCAATTTCCCAGCAGAGGAGATAAAGTAGAGCCCAGGCTGGCAGGTTCTATCTCCTCTCTTCTGCACACCTGCAGATTTTTCATAGGAAAAAAATGAATTGATTGTAGGAGAGAATAATATTATAAATCAAGTTGTATCTCTCTCATAATGACGAAGGGAGAGCACACTTTCTATATGCTAAATATATTCATGGAGTTACATTATAGTAACATTCCTTAAATTGATGATATTTATCAGCTGGGGAAAACAAATTGCTATATATAGAAGGAAATAATTAAAGGGAAGGGGAGAGCTACAGCAGCATCCCAGCAGTCAAGCCTGGCAATGTCTTAACAGAAATATTAATGTTCTTTTGGATGCACGTCAAGGAGAAATGGGAAAGTGGCAATTTCTTCTGCTCCCAAACACCTCTCAACACTTGCAGTCACCTGTGCCCACGGTGGAATCCCTGTTTCCAGCACGCTGCCTTGCCTTGGCTCCCTCTGATGGGAAGAACTGGCAACGAGGGGGTTGTTTATTTGTCTTTGAGAGCTGCTGAGTGTCATCTGTGCTCTACTGAACCTGAGGTATGGCTGGGGAGAGCAGGGGAAACACTTATGGGGCAGCCCAGTGCTGCTTTTACCCTGATTTACCCTTAGCAGCCTCTCCATCAGTTCCCCTCCTGGTGGTTTTTTCCCTGGCTGATGATAATTTGCCTGATGGGCTTGCTCTGGGTGGGAATTTACAGACCAGGAGCTGCCTTGTTTCATGGGAACAGATGAATTTCAGCCCCTGTACTTGTTACCAAATGAGGCCTCACTCTTGCCAACAGCTGAAGGTCAGGGAGGTGTACCAGGGCAGCCAAGGGATGCTGATCAGCTCCAGGGTACCAGGGCAGCCAAGGGATGCTCATGAACTCCAGTGTACCAGGTCAGCCAGGTGATGCTGATCAGCTCCAGTGTTTCCAGAGCAGTATTTCTGTTAATTTAGATGGTGTTGGAACCAACCTGGGTTAAACAAGCCTCGTCCCAAGCAAAGTAAGGGTGTCATTTCTTTGCTGATGGATTGTTTGTTTCATTTACATCTATTCTCCCCCCCAAAAAAACCCCAAACCACTGCCCTTCTCAATGACAGGAGGCTCTTTTCTCTGGCAGCCTGGTGATTGGTTTAATTAGCACTGCATCCCTGAGGAGAGCAGCAGCTCAGCTCTCCACCAGAGCAAGGTACCCACTCCTGGGTATCCCCAGGAGCCTTGCAGCCAGCTCCCCAGCAGTGAGCTCAGAACATCAGAGCTGCAGCCATGCAGGTTGAGCTGGCTGTGCTCAGCCAACTGCTTTGCACAGCTCTCTGAACAGTTTTCCTTGGCCTCTGGGGTACCCCTCAGTGATCACCTCCACGTAAGAGAGTTGTCACAATGAGCTGAGTGCAGGATGGGGGTGCTTCACCCAGCCCCGGCAAGGCTTGGCGTTGAGAACAGCTCCCGGGAGGCTGTCAGGGTGACAACGGAGACAAGCATTGGGGATTTATCAACGGGCCATTAGCCTGACAATGAGCACGGTCTAGAGATCAGCTCTGCATCCCACAGCAGAGGAGCTGGGGTGGAAGTTGGAAGCGTCTGATCTCTGGGATGAGTGAAACCAGCGGCGAGAAAAAGAGATCTTGATCTGAAAGGTGCAAAATGATCTTAATTCTCTGTTTGGCAGCCCGGCTCGGAGCGTTTCTGCTTTGTTTGCTCTCCAGTCTCCTGGCTGGCGGTGCAGAAGCTCAAGCTCAGTGCTGAGAAGGAAACCAAAGTCCCCAGGATGAAGATAATCATTTTAAAGCAGTGGTTTTGTTCTCCCAGCTCCTCTTTCCAAGGTGTCCTGGTCACCTTTGAGTTCAGGCTTCTCCTTTTAGAGCAGCTCCTCGCTGTCTGCTTGATGAGAGCCAGCTTTAAGCGATCTCAACACATGCAAACACACAAAAATCATCATTTTTTTTGCTTTCCTTCTTTAAAGAGAGGGAGCTCAGCTCTGGGATCAAAGCACTGTGTTTTTCTCACTTTGAAAGTGAAATAAACCATCATCATCATCATCACCAAAGCCCCGCAGTGCATCTCTTCATTCCACATCCCAAGGACATTGGAAAGATCCCATTTTGTACCTGTAAGGAGGAGGATCTGAGCTCAGTTTCTCACCTGCAGGTCTCCCCTTGTTTCTCTACAGTCAACACAGATGTGAGAACCCAGCCCAAAGTGTCTGCTCTTAATAAAACAAAAGGAAAATATCCAGCTTTTCTTTTTTTTTTTTTCACAGGATTAATGTCTTTGTGGCACAGGTATTAGCCTTCCTTAAAGAGGGCACTGACAATGGGTTTTTATTTATCCAGCTCAGATGTTTGTGATTCTGAGCCCCAAAGAATAATTTGTGCAAAGAAATTACCATGAAACCTCCCTCAGTATCCCCCAAATCATCAGGTACCACAAACAGCCCCAAATCATCTGTGTTAACTTCAGCAAAAGTTTGTTAGACTTACTGTGAGTCTCACCTCCTCTGTGGCCATTGAATGTGTTCATCTCCAAGTGAAATAATTGTGGTTTTTTTGCTGTTTGGGGTTTGTTTTTCAGAGGTGTTGCATTGGGTTCTTAGTCCAGCTAAAGGTGGTCAGAAGAAATGAACGCAGAGGTTGCACCCTGAGCTGTGCAGGATGGGAAGGACCCCACCTCCCACCCTCCAACATTTAACCCTTCCAGTTGAAAATATAAATTGCAGAACTGCTCTTTCTCCTGAGGTTTTATCCCTGGGTGTTAGAAACACTGGAACTGGGGAGCACTGGGCCAAGGTGATGCTCATGGGAGGCTTGTGGAGCTCCTTTGCTGGGGCTCCACAGGTTGCTCAGAGCAGAACCAGTGGCTTTTCCTCCCCCCACCACCACCTTTTTGCTTCGAAGGTACTTTGGCAAACCAAAAAAAAAATATATATTTAATAAAATATTTGGAAGTCCTGGAGGATCTTCGTGTTGGGGGCCGGGCAGGCTGTAAATAATCATGTTAATGATCATTTCCACCCCTGGAGGGTTATTACAACCTCAAGGAACTTTTTGCCTTGAGCAAAATGACAGAATTTATCCAAGGAGTGATGGTTCCTTGAGAGAAGATTTGAGGTGGAGGCTGCAACCTGGCTCTGCTATCAATTCCAGTTCACACCAAGCCATTTGCTCTGCTGATGATGATATCCCTGCCCTTTCTTGCCCTTGAAGTATTGGCATTGTGGCTCTGAAGACAGATTCAATTAACAAACCAGATAGATGCTGACCTTTCCCAGATTGTTATTCCATCCTTGATTTGCTTTAGGGGAGAAATAATATTTCTTTCTCGTGTAAATATGAAATAACAAATAAATAACCAGCCATTGATTTGTAGTTTAAAGGAAAATGAAAAGGGGAAAAAAGAAGAATACCAGAAAAAAAAAGGAAGGTAAGGCAAGAAATGAAGTGGGTGAGCACAGACACTGGTAGGAGCTGAGTGGCTTCAAGACTTTGCAGTGGGATCTCTGGCTGAGCGAGCTGCCATTTGTCACAATTAAAGAGTTACCAGAGGAGTTCTGCAGGAGATTTTTCCAGGGAATCAGGTGCTTCCCAGGCTTTTTGCTAACTCTGTGATCGATTTTTCTGCAGGGCAAGGAGGAAATGTTCATTTGGCTGCTTTTTTCACACCTCCCAGACCCCTACCTGGCACCATCAGGTGTGATTGGCAGGGTGGGGATGATGCAGGAGATGGAGCTCAGAGCCCCCCAGGCAGGACCAGGATGCTCAGTGACAAACTCATCTGGGTAACTTTCCTCTTTTATACTCACATGCCAAGAAAAAAAGGTTAGTTTTATACTTTAAACTGACTTTATTCCCTTCTCCCCTCCCCATCATGCCCACTGCTGGGAAAACCTCAGTGCTTTGTTTTTCTTTCACAATGATGTATTTATTAGACAGTGTTAATAGCAGAGGAATTCCGAGATAACCCTGCTCCCAGCATGTAAAAACTCAGAGTGATTGTTATTTACATTACATTTATTGCTTATCATTATCATAATGAGTTTAATAATTCCCATGCAATCAGGTTAAAAGTATTAAACTGAAATCTTATTAATTGCTCAGCCTGCATCTTACTTTTGATCTGGCTGAAGTGTTACTCTGCCAGCTGTGCCACTGACACCAGCAGGACCATCTGGTTGCTGGTTTGAACTATTTAAATGTTAAAAAAAGAAAAGAGACCAGAAGATTTCTATCTTCTGCATCATGGTAGACAAGGGAAAAGGTCAATTTTACCATTAATTCATGAAAACTTCCCTTTGCAAGTGGTGGCAACTGTAGAATTGTGTTCTGTGACTGTAACCTTTGGTTATCCAGTAAAAGCAGAAAGCTCTTGGCTGGCACAACAGCAGAAATAACAAATTGCATCTTTATTTGTGTGTGAAGTGCATCAACTGCCCTTCCATTTTATAATGGAGTTGTTGTGCCATCAAATCACGTTTTTTTTGTCCTGAAATAAGCCCACAGGGAACCAGTCCCCACCACTGCACTGCCCAGTTCAACTGGGCAGCCCAGCAGGGTGAAGGGGAGATGCTGGGAGTATTTTTGGACTTGATGAGCCTGGAGATCCTGTCCAACCAAAATGATTCTGTGGTTCTCTGCCACGTCCTGGGTTGGAGGAAGCATCCAGCAAGGGATGGGCACTGACCCACTGGGTAAAAATCCACCTTGGTTCCCGAGTTCCCTTACCCAGGGGAAAAAAAGCCTTGCTCTGGCATGGTCTGCACCCCAGCAGTGTGGAAATAGTAATACCCAGGCTCTCCAATGGGATCAAATGGCCACGAGCCAGTGTAACCTCGTGAAAAAAAGAAAAAAAATCAGAATTACCAGCAGCACCTTTTCTCATCTGCTGGGGAGTGGGAGAAGTCACCGGTGTTTGTAGAAATAGAAGTGTCTGGACAATGATCTAATTTGCTCCTGGCCTGAGCAGCCACCTCTGGTGGTTTGCTCTTGAGGAGGGTAGCTGGTGTCATTATTTTTTGTCATTCATCTTTCAGCAAATCATTTGATTAAGTCATTTAGTTGGTGATCACACCCTGCTGAGCATCCCATTGAGCCAAGGTGGCTGGATAATGATGCCTCCCTTAATCTGACTGCTTTCTGTTGCTAAAGCATTCTCTAAATGCCCTTTTTTTTTCCTCTTTCCTAGCTGTGCTCTGCTGGAAATGCATCCTGACCCTCAGCCAGCACCTGCTTGGACTGGGATGTGGAGTCAAACTGGGTGGGGAGGTTGTCCTGTGGGTTTCCCAGCCCCACAGGGTGGTGACAGTGCAGTTGCCAGCACGTGAGAAGCCAAAATCCCATCCTGAAGAGCTGAGCCCCTGCCCATGGGTGGCCTCTGTTTTAATTACCCAAGAAAATTAATATTTCTTTAAGGCAGATGCTGCTTAGGTGGCCTGGCCATGGACTTTGGCAGTGCCACACTTCCCAAAGCAGTCACACCTTAGCACGAACTGCTTCTTCTGCCACCCCCAGACAAGAGGAGGGTGGATCCTCTGGGCTTTGGGAAGCTGATTCCACCCTAAACTGCAGGATTTAATCTGAATGCAGAAGTTCCCTCATCTAGGTGCCCCTGCTCAGGCAGGGGGGCTGGACTAGATGCTCTTTCTAGGTCCCTTCCAACCCAATTCTGTGATTCTTGTCCCTGATGAGTCCCATCTCTGGCAGCTGGAGAACCTTTTTTATTTCATTTTTCAAGGGTATGTGTTTGCTTGAGGACCAGGTGGATGCTCAGAAGGTTCTGCTGTAGCCTCCACACCAAAACGAACCCCTTCTTTCTTCTCAAGGCACAAACCTTAGCATGTAGGAAAGCACCAGCTCATTTACACCCCCCCTCCCTTGTCCTGCCCAGCTCCAATCTCCTAATTTTCAGGGCATTTTCCCACCTGCTTGCTGATGCTCATCACCAACCTCACCCAGCAAGGTTGCACGAGGAGCTTTGACCTTGGTCTCTTGTGGGAGTTGGGAAGACCCCCATTCCAACCCTGTCTGGGAGGAAAAGAGGTAAAGGGAATATTCCAGGGGAGGCAGGGTGGCTTGGCCAGGGAAGGTGACCCAGGGGGACCATGTCTCCCAAGTGCCCAGCTAACACTGGTGTGGCTGCATCCACTTTCCTCCCCATTTTTCACCCCCAGAGCATCCTTACAAGCAGTAAGTGTGACAGGAGACAACATCATTTTCTTCTTCCCATCTGCCCCCACACTTTAGGGGATTTCATCTCTGTCTCCCCAGGATTTCTGTGTCTCTAAAGCAGTGCAGCAGGTATTGACAGGGATTAGAGACACGGGGAACGTGCATTTATAGATCCTGCAATCCATTCTCTAGGAAAAAAAAAACCAACAAAACAACAAATAAATTACATTTAAGTGATTTTCCATTTCTCAGATGGCAGAGGAAAGCTATATAACCCTTGCAGGTATGAAGATGACCATTCTCAGCTCACAATGACTGACACTGTGGTACTTTCCCCCCCAGCATTATGTGTTTCCTGATGAATGAATACGAGCAGAAAGGAGAATTAGAAATTTGACAATCTAACATCAGCAGTGTTAATTTTCTCCAGTTTTGCCATTTACTGGCAAGAAACAATCTATTTCTTCTCAGGCTTTATGGCTCTGGCTTCTATCAGAGCTCTGTAGTCTGTAATATTCTGCTCAGTGAACTGAAATATCTGTCAATATAAAAGCTTCTCCTGGTGGAAGCACTGGGAGCTGTTATGTCTGTTGTTATGTACACCAGCATTACCTAAGGAAACGTTTAAAGGGTTGAGGGATAGGAATCCTTTCTCTGAGAGTGGAAAGCAAAACTCCTAAATTAAAAATACAATTTTTCCTTGATTTCCTTCCATCGGATATTTCAACCTCTAACGAAACCAGGGAAGAAATAATCCTTTAATGAGAAAAAAGACTTTTTTTTTTCAGTGTGGAACGAGATGCTCTGAGCTGTCCTGTGTGAAACATCATCCCCTCTTTGTTTTCTCACCCAGGACACCAGGCAGGGACCCCTCAGCCTGGTGCTGAGCTGGTTCCTGAGCTGAGCAGCAGAGACAGGACCAAGTGCTCTGTGAATATCAGAACCTGGCTGAGCATCAGGGTGAAGCTTAAGGGGGGAGAAAAAACCACTGGTGTATCCCCAGCATCACTCAGCTTGGGGTCATTTATAGCCCAGTGGTTCTTTTGCATCCCCAGAATGGAATTTCATCCC
>VYZU01005935.1:0-20361 GCA_013401355.1 Ceyx cyanopectus
CTATAAAATTCTACAATAAAAAGTGATGGATCTGCCTTTGACCCATCCTACACCTAACAACTTCCCAGTGTTCACTAGAGCAATTGCTGCCTATTCTGAAGACATTGCCTTAAAATGATGCCATTTAATTTAAGTGTCTGATATGCAAAATTATTTAAGTAGTGGTTTGGCATTACACGTGGGCAAATTCTTTGGCTAGTTCTGTTATTCTGTGAAACAGAACCTTACAGACAAGCACAAATGTGGTCATTTTAAGTCCTGCTACCACTTCAATGAAACTACTCCATGACCCTCACAGTCAAAGTTGGCAAGTGATGTCAAGGAACATGGAATTTACCTTTTTTTCCTAAAGCTTATCATTCTCTTTGCCCTAAATGCTTCTGATCTATTTCATAAAGAGAAGCCTAAGTGCAGAAGCAGAAGGAGTTGTAGGAGTTTGCTGATGGAAAGCAAGACAAAACTGAGTTTCAAGGGAATCTGATCCAAGGCCTACCCCCTCACAGAAACTGAAAAGGCGGTTTCAGAAGAGACACTTGACCCAGGAATGACAGACAAAGGCAGCAGTACAGACACCTGGGAAGCTGAAGTCCTCCATCAGAGCAAGGGGTAGCAATCATGAAACCTCTCCCAGCTGCTTGCAGAAGATATTCTCTATCTCTCCATTCTGTTTGGGTGGTCTCTATTAGACTCCCACCATGCTATCAGCCTTTGTGGCCTTCCCCTTGATTCTTACCCATAGGTATTCAACCCTATCATCACTTTCAGAAATTTGTAAGCATTCCTATGTCTCCCCAATGTAGAGGGTCACCCCACTGCCTCTTCTTCCTCACCTATCCCTTCTCAAAAGTTGGTAGGCATTGATTTCTGCACTCCATTTGTGCAAGTCATTGCTCCAGGTTTCTGTGATGACAGTTATGCCATAGTTTTCTCACCTCACAATGGCCTCCAGCACCAGCAATTCTCAGTTCATGTCTTTTCTCTGTAACAACTCTTCTTTTTTGTTTGTTCTGAATTTATTTTTTGCATCTGCTATTGCATGGGTAGGTGGACATTTCTGGAGCCTTCTTCATGCTGGCTGGTAAAATGTCTCAACAGTCAATTCACTCAGCTTTAGAAATCTATAAATGTAAACACTGTATATGAGCTGGTCACATCAGACTCTCTGTAGCTGTGTGTATACACATTGACAGAGAGAGAATTACACACAGGATGCAATTAATCCAACCTACTTTAAACATCTGCATTCAGTGTTCATAGACTCTGCTGAATATATTGATTACATCTCTGTTGACTATATATGAATTTAGGCTGACAGACATGGATATAGATGTTGGTGCAGCCAGATGGATTGTACCTTATATACAATATATTTGTTTTATTTGTAAATTTGTCTGCAAGATATGCCCATGCCAGTAGCTCATAGAACAGTTATTTCAGACTCTGCACTTCCATTGCACAGCATCCCTTTCAGCATTACCAGTGATCAATCTATTGTAAATTAGCTAAGATTTTGCAAAACAATAACCATGTCACTCAATCCTTTTTTTTTTGCCTTCCTTCACCAAATAGTAATCTCTTGTTTCTCTGTTTATTTCTTGATAGTATACATTTTATAAATTAAACTTATAAAGATGTGTTTTTCAAGTTGAACTTTTCAGTTAATTACTGACATGCTCAGTGGTTGCTGGAGTAGTGATCTTTGCCTANCTTAATTAGAAACTAAATATATTATCCATTGTTCTCATTATCTTCCACTTGCCTGCTTTTCTTTTTTGTTTTTCTCAGTAAATGTCTTTTCAACTAGGGTTTGCAGAGTTCAATTATTAATCTTTTACATTGAGAATAGGAGCTAAAATTGTGTTACAAGGTATGAAGGACAAAATAAAACAACATAAAATTTTATGAGACTTTACAAAGTCAATTGGTAGAACAGAAATGGAATGTTGTTTATTTTTTTAAGTTATAAGCACTCAGCAAACCAAATAAACTTTATATTTTGTAGGAGGTGCAGAAAAAGACTTGTCATGTATTAAAAATCTTTACTACAATGTAGAAGCATGATATTATTGAAACTTTGCACTACTACTATAAAGGCTGATCATAAGATATATACCTACTATAAAATTCTACAATAAAAAGTGATGGATCTGCCTTTGACCCATCCTACACCTAACAACTTCCCAGTGTTCACTAGAGCAATTGCTGCCTATTCTGAAGACATTGCCTTAAAATGATGCCATTTAATTTAAGTGTCTGATATGCAAAATTATTTAAGTAGTGGTTTGGCATTACACGTGGGCAAATTCTTTGGCTAGTTCTGTTATTCTGTGAAACAGAACCTTACAGACAAGCACAAATGTGGTCATTTTAAGTCCTGCTACCACTTCAATGAAACTACTCCATGACCCTCACAGTCAAAGTTGGCAAGTGATGTCAAGGAACATGGAATTTACCTTTTTTTCCTAAAGCTTATCATTCTCTTTGCCCTAAATGCTTCTGATCTATTTCATAAAGAGAAGCCTAAGTGCAGAAGCAGAAGGAGTTGTAGGAGTTTGCTGATGGAAAGCAAGACAAAACTGAGTTTCAAGGGAATCTGATCCAAGGCCTACCCCCTCACAGAAACTGAAAAGGCGGTTTCAGAAGAGACACTTGACCCAGGAATGACAGACAAAGGCAGCAGTACAGACACCTGGGAAGCTGAAGTCCTCCATCAGAGCAAGGGGTAGCAATCATGAAACCTCTCCCAGCTGCTTGCAGAAGATATTCTCTATCTCTCCATTCTGTTTGGGTGGTCTCTATTAGACTCCCACCATGCTATCAGCCTTTGTGGCCTTCCCCTTGATTCTTACCCATAGGTATTCAACCCTATCATCACTTTCAGAAATTTGTAAGCATTCCTATGTCTCCCCAATGTAGAGGGTCACCCCACTGCCTCTTCTTCCTCACCTATCCCTTCTCAAAAGTTGGTAGGCATTGATTTCTGCACTCCATTTGTGCAAGTCATTGCTCCAGGTTTCTGTGATGACAGTTATGCCATAGTTTTCTCACCTCACAATGGCCTCCAGCACCAGCAATTCTCAGTTCATGTCTTTTCTCTGTAACAACTCTTCTTTTTTGTTTGTTCTGAATTTATTTTTTGCATCTGCTATTGCATGGGTAGGTGGACATTTCTGGAGCCTTCTTCATGCTGGCTGGTAAAATGTCTCAACAGTCAATTCACTCAGCTTTAGAAATCTATAAATGTAAACACTGTATATGAGCTGGTCACATCAGACTCTCTGTAGCTGTGTGTATACACATTGACAGAGAGAGAATTACACACAGGATGCAATTAATCCAACCTACTTTAAACATCTGCATTCAGTGTTCATAGACTCTGCTGAATATATTGATTACATCTCTGTTGACTATATATGAATTTAGGCTGACAGACATGGATATAGATGTTGGTGCAGCCAGATGGATTGTACCTTATATACAATATATTTGTTTTATTTGTAAATTTGTCTGCAAGATATGCCCATGCCAGTAGCTCATAGAACAGTTATTTCAGACTCTGCACTTCCATTGCACAGCATCCCTTTCAGCATTACCAGTGATCAATCTATTGTAAATTAGCTAAGATTTTGCAAAACAATAACCATGTCACTCAATCCTTTTTTTTTTGCCTTCCTTCACCAAATAGTAATCTCTTGTTTCTCTGTTTATTTCTTGATAGTATACATTTTATAAATTAAACTTATAAAGATGTGTTTTTCAAGTTGAACTTTTCAGTTAATTACTGACATGCTCAGTGGTTGCTGGAGTAGTGATCTTTGCCTATGAAAGGTTGCTCTTACCTCGTTCAATCTATAGTCTATCCCCCTCCAGTTCTGTCATTTTCCTAGTCTATCTTACCTACTTTTGCTTTATTTTCACCTGTACAAATACAGGTTGTATTCTCGACATGTATTCTACGTATTTGCTGCCATTTCCACTGCTTCCTGCTACAGACAAAATTGTGAGAGGACAGAAGAAATCTCATTTTATCTCTAGTGACCACCTACTCAGTGTGAGGCAGCATAACTGTTGTGGAGCTTGTGATCTGAGTGAGGTCACACTGGGGCTGGAAGGACAAAGGACTTGGAGTCACCCCTGCGTCTACACAATAGGCTGGAGCAAGATCTCTCTAAAAACCAAACTTCCACCTAGAAGTCCCTGTCTTCTAGATTCCCAACAAATGTTAGTAATAGATTATATACTTGAGTTGCCCAAGATGTCAACCTCAAAAAAAAATGTTTTCATTCATTGGAAGCTCTTACCTACATGTATTGTTACCTCTGAAAACATTACTGGTGTACTCAGTGTTAACTACAGCAGCTGTTATTAAAGGCACACAATATGGAAAACAACTACAATATGGAAAGTAATATCCAAATTTTCCTGAAGACTTCAAGGAAAAATGCTGGATAAGCTGAAATAAAGTTTTACACAGATATGATTGATAAAATAACATGTTTTTCTATCAAGTCTATATTAAAAAAAAACAACAAACACCTCAAACATGACTGCTAAGGGGGGAAGTTCATTTAAGAATAGTGCACATGCTCATTAAAATCAGCTTGAGGATGATAAAATTATAATCAGTGAAGCACCAGCCAGAATGTTGCTGAATTCATCCTAGTTCAAAAAGCAACAGTACAAACTACTAAATCAAAATAGCATAAACATGCCAGTTCAACATCTGCTTCTGAATTCACCTCACAATATTTATGTTACACTACCTATAAAAACATGACTGCTATTGAAATGGAGAAAAAAGTTACCTTCAAAAAGTCTTCAAACAAAATACAAGTGGAAAAACAAAAAAAAGATAAAGACCTGAAGATATCTCAAAGAATTCCCTAATAAAATACCAGAAGCATTCTCATACCAAGTTGTCTGCACTGTCCAATAAAATCTGACAGACTTAAGGTATTCTCTTATAAACAACTATTTTTTTTCCCTGATAGCATAATTTCCATGACCAAAATACTGTTTTCCCACTATACGATAATAAAGAACTATTTTTTTATTTGCCATTTTCCTTGTTGCTTCCACATACCTTTAGTTAAATGTGAAAATCAAATATGTTTTATATTCCGAAGCAGTTTAGTTCTATTACATATTCTTGATTTAGAGTCTATATACAATAATATTCATTCAGCTAAGCTACAGAACAGAGACTGAAACTGCTCTAAAAGCCCCATCAACTCTGATCATTGAAACCATCAGAAGAAATTCCAAAGTGAATATGTAAAACCTTTATTGCCAAGTGACTTTAATGAAAATCCATAATAATCTAGATTAGCCAGCACCCTCCTCTGTAATTCTGCTACAAGCATAGCAATGCTGTAGAAAAAGTAATGCCAATGACATATAAGGAAAAAAAAATCCTGAATAATTTACAGTACCTGATACAAATCTGCACTAGAAAAGGTAGACTTGTGGCCTGAAGAGCACAAACTTTAGTGAGCTTCACAAAAAAAACTCAAACCCTCTGCTTCTTCTTGTGTTATCTGCTGTTACTAAAGGTTTGAGAGCTCTCAGGAGGTTGCTTAAAAAATTCTCTCTATAGGAATATGGAGAGATAAATGCTCATATCCCAAGCAACCACAAATTACTAATTATGTTAATAATACTATAAACTGTCTTACCTCCTAGTTATGAATTAAATAGCCTTGTCAAGTACAAGTTAAGGACAACAGTGAATAAAGCCCTCAAACTAGTTATTTTTACCCTCTGTTCTTCCTAGGAGACACAATCACCTCATCATAGTAATTTGGAAGAGGAAATAAATATTGGTTAAAACAAAAAACAAACAAACTGTTTTACACTACAGCAATTCCAAAGTCAAGTAACTTGGAAACCCTAGTATACCACAATGCCTCCCTCCTTGAAGAATGGCAGAAATCATTTGGGTAGATGACCTTGTTTTGACAGGGATTTAATGTGCCATTGTCCTCAACTTTCTTTTTAACAAGGTTATTTAATTTACAATTTGGATGTAAAAACAGTTTGTAGTGTTGTCATTAGCATAATTAATCATATCCTGCTCTATAGGAAGTGGACATCTGTCATTTGGGAATCCTGTACACATTAACTCTGTCATTCATTTGATCTCAGAATAACCCCTGGAGATGCTCCAGATGTCTAATAATAGTAATGGCAATGTAAAATAGTGGTTTCTAAAGAACAATAAACTCTCTCTCTTTATATATATATATATATATATATATCTCCCTTGGAACCTGTCTTTATCCTTTGTTGATAGCCTATAAGCTACACTGAACCACCAATCATGTCTGATATCAAAATTTGCCAATATATCCATAGCAAAATATTTATCAGATATTTATCAGAGAATTAAGACAGAAACAGATTTTTTTTTTTTTCTGCTAAATGAGTTTATGAGTCTTCAAGTTGTAGAAAATGTTGTCTCTGATCCTGGATTGACAGAGTGACTTACATTTACTAGGCTTCATCAAGATTTTTTTTTTTTAAGTGATTAATAACTAGATCTTAGGGACCATTGACTAGTTGTCTCAGACACCACCACAATAGGGGGAAAGTATTTCTTGTAAAAAGACTGACAGGAGCTGCTTATTTCAACACTGCTGACCACAAAGGAGTATCTTTGGCACCACTGGCTGACTACCACAGAAAATACTGTGAAAGGGGGAACAGAAAGGACAGTGAAAGAAGAAACTTCATTATTGATGCCTGCCTGCCCCACCCCTCCAGACCCCCATTCCTCAAACTGCATGTGAGCCTGGGCTCCTCTCTTTTGAAGACCACAGAAAGACCCCTCAGTGATGGTTCTGGGCATATGCATCAGCCACAGGAGTGATATAATGTGGGGGAAAGGCAATGCAAAGCAGTTCCTGGACATAATTGACTATCTCCTGGAAAAGCAGGGGATATGGACAATAAATGATGGATATGTTACTGACAGAGGGAAGCTTCTCCCCCTGAGCGAGCCTGGCCAATGGCATGCTGTGGAACATGTGGGTGGTTGGCTAATCTGTCCCCCTTCTTCTTACTAACTTTGCTTTCTTCTTCCCTTTCACTAAGTTGTAAGAGCACTAGTAAAGTGTTTTTGGCTGACAAGGGACATCTGACCTAATTTGTGTCTTAATTTCACCCTGGAGGAGTCCTCAGTCATACTGGGGAGAGTATCAGGCCTCAACAGGGGAGCAGAAGGGGTTGGTGATCAGCACAAGCAGCAGCAAGCAGCGGTGGGAAGGAGAACTGTGCCCATGAGCCACCAGTGGTGCCCAGAGCTACCAGCCCAGGAGGCTGAGCTGTGCTTTCTGACCTCACAGAATCAGGAGAACACCAAGATAGAGTTGCAGACACTTCCACGCCGAGGCAATGCACTACAACAGGTTTGCCTTACACACAAATGACACGCTTCTATCAGCACTTGTTATCTTTTGATAGTAAACCCTCTGACCTCAGGCAGGCAAAACCTTGTTTTGACTCCAGCACTATCTCCACAAATGCAACTGCTCCAGACACACACACAATTTCTGGGGGAAATACCTCAATAGAAAATGATTAATGCTATCAAGTCTTACACTGGCAGGGTTTTGTAATAGTTTAGCTTGAGCAGCTGGAGGTTTTTCATCATATTGATATCTTGTAATTTTCTTCTTGTGGAATGCAAAGTTTCCTAAATAAATGCTGCAGTTTACGGCTTGACACATATGGGGGAAAAAGGTATTTTAAATAGACGTGAGAAACTCTTCCCATCTTACTCAAAGTAAATGGTTGGAAAGCCACTTACCCCCAGTTGCCACAGTAATTTCACGTAGAAAATGGCCATAAAATGGAAAATCGAAGGACAGATTCACTCTCTGAAAGTAACAACACCAGAAGATAAAATTGATATTGTGCAGAAAGTGAACAAAACAGATGAACAAAATGAACAGTCCTCCACTTCAAACATCTGTTTCATTGCTTTTTATTTTTCACTGAAGCCTCTTCCTATTCTTAAATTGGTATTGTCAATAGATAACTGGAAACAATTCTGTGTAGCACTTAAACACTTGAAAGCAGTGAACTTCGTAACTGAAGAGTTCAGAAAAGAAAATACATCATCAGACAGTATAACCCTCTCATAGGAATAAAATTAATAAAGATTTGTTGAGTTTTTCCTTGTAAAAAGTTACTTATATTTCTTTCTTAAGAGGAGTCATAACTTTTTAAGACTTAGCAATACCTCAGTTTTACAGGATGCCCACTCCCCTGGCTGTGGGGTGTTTGCTCATCCACTATATGCTCCTTCAGTTTCAACTGCTCTCCCTGACATCCTGATGCTACCTTGGTGCTTCTCTGATGAAGGCTGGTCACTGGAAACCCCTCCATCAAACCCACATTACACCAGTTCCCAGAGCTCTCTGTACCATTAACTGGGAGCCAAGATAATTTATAAAGAAATATTCAAGACAATTATTAACCAACTCTACTTAAGGTACTTATTACAAAATAATAATAATAACAACAAAAATATCACTTTTCTTTTACCCTGTCAGCCTACAGGTGACTATCCTCTGTCAGCTGAATCCACAGCAGAAAATTGTAATTTGAAGAACAGACACTTGTCCTTACCCAAGCTCACCATAAAGTACCATTCAAATTCAAAGTAAATTGAATATAAAATTTTCACTCTCCTGCTATGTCTCTCTCCTTTCCCATCTATTCCACTCCTTTTCCACAGCTCCGTTATTATTGTGGCCAGTCACAACTATCACCTGCCATGATACATTGCAAAATTCTGGAAGACTAAGAGGTCTAAGTAGAAAAGAACAACAGTCCATATGTTTAAAAATAGAGGGAAAAAAACCATACACCACCCTCCCCCAGACAAAACAAAACCCCAAAAAGCAACACACCAGAAAAAACACATTAAAAGCCTTTTTTCCTTTATTTTCCCTACTACTATTGCTATATTGGTTTTATTATTTTCAGATTATATCTCAGTATTTCTTCTCTCAGGAAGAATTATATTTACATCCACCAGAAATGTCCGAAGAATTATTCAGCATGAAATTAACTGCTGAACATTCACTGTAACTTTAAATTAGATTTGCTTTCCACTTTAGTGGAAGCCAGAATTTTGACAGTATTTATTAGCATTTCTTTTGTTTGTTTTTAATTAGAATGCAAAATTCACTTGCATTGTGTTAATTAGACTGAGTAGGTTCTAATGACCTTTTCTGTATATATCTAAATATGGATATTCAATTGAACCTTTTTAATCAAAATGGCATATGCAAAAGACAGCTCATGAATTAACTTAAAACAAGTTTTAACCATGTTCTAGTTTTCAGGGCTGAGATGGATGCTGATGTTTATGTAAGTGCTTCATTTCAATCATGTCCTTGCTTTAGCAAATGTGATTTCCAAGAACACTGTTAAACCCACCAACTTTTTGACCAAAACTTCCTTTTTTCCTTTATACACTACTGTGCATTTCACTTATTAGCATTTACTTTAAATAACACAATTACCATTAAACTGCTTCCAAACTGTGCCCTCCTAACAGGCTTTTAAATTGCTATAATAGAAACATTAGTATAAAGATGTTTGCAATAAAAACTTGATCCTGTGCCCACTCAAGCCAGATATAGATCTTCCATTGACTTAAATCAAGAAGCAATGACTTAAAGTATAACCCTGTAAAAAGGTTTAATATAGAAAATAGTTTAGTGTAATACAGTAAGAAAGAACTGACAAGATTTAAGGGGTATTTTAAAATGCAATATTGTAGCAGCCACTATAAATAAACATTTTTACTTTTGCTGCTAGAAAGCACACCTCATTTTTCAGAAGGATTATCAGGATTTTTCAACCCGCTGGAATAACAATGTTTTCCCCATGAATTAATGATAGAATGGACTGAAAGGGAATTGAGTTTCCAAGTATGAGGTTATTCTGTATCTAGTTCAGTATTTGAGTAATCAAATATTAGATATCTAATGTAAACAAACAGAATCCAAGTCATACCTAACATTTTATTAACAGTTAAGAAAAAAAATATTAAAATCACTACTAGTGATATAAATCCCGGAGTGATATTTTAATTTTTCCATTAATATTTGTGTGTTACTTTCCCCAAACAGTGACTATGCTGTTTATAGAGCCAAACCACCTTGTGGATCCTGTCTTTATTGGCCTGCACTAGGTGTTCCTGAGCTGGCAGGGAGGTTGGACTTGATGATCTCCAGAGGTCCCTTCCAACCCCCACCATTCTATGACCCTATGATTCCTGGAGAAGCAAAACCAACTGGCAGCTTTTGGGAACTCAGAGTTCCATACTTAAAATTGAAAGTAAATACACTATTTCAGTGTAAAATTTTTTGCATTTGAGAATCTCTGACATTGTTAGAAAAGTTAACACTTGGCATAGAGGAATTTAACTCTTTGTTTTACTGTCAAATTGGAAAATAATCTTTATAAATAAATGATCAGCATGTAAATAGTCACAGAAAGATGTGCAAAATGCACTTTTAAGAAGAGTAATGGTAAAGTTTATCTCTATGGAAGAGAAGGGAAGAGATAGCTGCTTATTTATGTATGGTCTGTCTAGAATATATGACTCTAGAGTTGTTATAGAGAACACATCTCTTTAAGATAACTTTGTTGTGTAGTACACATGGGTGTTGTTTGCTCGGACACAGATAAAAAATTGACACATAAATAAAAGATAAAGCTTTACAGAATGACTCACTAATGCTTCTTCAACCTTCAGGGACATAAAAGAAATCCCTGAAAAAGAGGTCTCTAAAACAGTATGTAGACAAGGCTGCAGCCTCTCACCTTCACAGTCCAAGATACTTAGCTAAGTAAGAAAAGAGATGGGTATCAGTGTGCTGAACTGGGACCACAGCCTTGGACCATAGCACCTGACATGCAGCAGAAAAGTCTTAAACCAATTGCTTTGCAATAAACATATGAAGGCTTTATGCTGCCAAGCCAAGCTCCCCTCTGCCCTGCTGAATGGCACTGATCTCACACCTAGACCACACTGGTCCCACACTTTTTAAGCCCCTGGTTCAATAACTTCAAGCAAATACTCCCCTTGGAATCTCAGGGATCCAACAGGAAACAAAAGTGCTTAAAATAAAGGTGTGGAAAGGTGTCATATTCACTAGTCATTTAAAATTTCTCAAAGAAACTTCAATAGTCCCAAATTGTATTTAGATCCCAAGCCTCATAAATTACTTTTATTTAGAAAAGATGGTTTGCCTTATATAGGTATTTTAAATTTCTTTATTACCTTTATTTGTGTGAGTCTGTGTTTCCATTTTCACCCTGAAAACAGACCATCAAGGTCCCAGATGAAGGCAGCAAGGCAGAAAATACACACTCTCACTTTTAGGTACCCTTGAGAGCTTTTTTTTCTCATTAGAAACAAACTGTCTTAAGAAAATAGCTAGTAGTGTTTTATGAAACCTGTCCCAAAAACATAAGCACCTGAACCCTCTGCATTTGCAGTATCCTGGCTCCTTACAGTCTTTTGGCTATGAGGAATATATTTTATGTATTGGACTGTGTTAGTCACACATAGTGGATTTATCTCCCTACTTTTTTCTTTTTTTTTATTGAGCTAAATACCACAGTAGTTGTTCTTGCTGCCTCTCATACCTCTGAGCCAGTCACCTGGCTGATGCCAGGGAGATAACAGTAGAAATGAGAGAAAAGATGGATTAAATGTGTTGTTTTGTTTTGTATTTCTCTCAGCTTTAAAACTATTAAAAACACTTAAAACTTTTAAAATTGTACAACTTTTAAATAAGCTATTAATTAGATTTTGGTTTTAAGATGGCAAAACCCAAGGACATTTTGTTGGAATGAACCTGGTGAAGGGATAAAACAAGAACATTGTGAACCATAATTCTGAGTTGTAATTTTCTGTATTTAATTTGTAATAATATTGGCTTTTCTATGTATGTAGTTTCCAGCCACTGATGAGATCTGAGAATCTGTAAATCATGCAGCATGCAATTTCACTTCTAAGCATGTAAACCCATTATTTCATACCCATTTTTAACAGGCAGCACGATCACAATAAGTTCAACAAGATAGTTATTTACACTGTGATATTTATTTGTGGATACTCTGAAACTGTGATAACATCTCTCACTTCTGTAGCTGTATGGCATTCTCATTAGTTTTATCACTTGTCCCAAAAGAAAAAATGGGACACTTCATACAAAATGGAAATGCAAACACAGATACACCATGGGAGACTTTAATTTCAACTCCTTAGTCCTTAACACAGTTGTGTAGCTGTTGACAACAATGGTAAAATTCCCTCTCACTTCAACAATTCACCTCGTTTATTGTTTGCTAGTTTGTGATCCTTAAAAACAGAGATGAACTTTAGTTATATCCATAAAGTTCTCTCTGGAGGACTGCTACAGCAGGTGCAGAAAGGCAGCTGGGAATCAGTTGGTAACAATGCTATGCAGATTTTCACAGCTTAATTAAAATGCAAAGATAAAGCTCTGTGAACAGTAGTCACAATACTGCTGGTCACTGGTGAAAAACACCTGTGTCAAAGAAGAAAAAGGAGTGTAACTTACTGCTGCTTGCCGATGAGTGTTGGAAAGAATCCCATGAATCTTGACTTTGTCTTTTTCCATTTGGTCTATATTGACCCACAAATCCCGGCTAGTGGAGTCATAGGGGCCATAGGTCCTTGAAGTATAATAATTATGATCTGTATCCTCCTGAAAGAGAGAGGAGAGGGAAACACGTTGATTACAGATTAGAAGGGAAGATGTACCTTTCTTTTATGTGAAACTCACCCTTGAAATCCAAGAGTCCAAGACCACACTGCAAGTCAACAATGAAAAATAATAGGTACTAATTACACATCTTGGAGAAGACAGTTCTGCTCCTAAACACAAATAGATGGCAAAACAGTTACCTCATGCAATCATCTTAATCTTCTGATAATAACTTCTTAATCTTCTGATAATAACTTTCACTATTCCCACATTCCAATCATGCAGTTCCTGATGATCCACCAGTGAAATTTATGGCAAAATGTTTGATTGCTTTCAAGGCAAGATGGCCACTAAGCACCTGTAACAATGGCCATGCTTTAACATAGTAATAAATAGGTAGACACCTTAAAAAACCCTTAACATTTTGTTTAACATTTCTAATTTTAATTTACTAGAATACCCTTTATAAGAACATAAAAAAACCCCAATCCTAATACCTATGGACTTATAATGACATTTCATTTTAAATCTCCAAACTATTGTTTTAGTGTACATTTGCCATTCAGAGAGAGACAAATACATAGATATTTGTGGAAGAAAGCTTCTTAGTTCTCTCAGTCTTAAAAATGAGAGCAGTTGCTGTCATGCTCATGTCACAGCAAATTCAAAGGTAAAATATATGAATTCTGCATCTCCCATGGGAAGTTGTCCTAATGGTCCAAGTCCAACAGCTTAAAAATATCCAATTCCACATTCAAGTGCATGGTTCATGGTTCTCATTGATACTTTGGAAGAAACTTCTAACAACTTCAGTAACTCTTACACAAGTAAACATCATTAAAACTGAACTGTCAGGAAGATGACAAAAGCCAGCCACCTTACCAAATGCTTTTCCTCTTTAACAATCAAAAGAAGCAGTTATTACTGCCACATATACAAAGAAGGTAAATTAGAAGGTTTCGACAACAAAACATCTATTTTCCCAGGCTAATGTATCATTCTGACAGAATTTCCATATAAATTAAAAGTTATATTTAGGCATCGCAGTGTCTCAAGGAAAAAGCTCCAAGAAACAAAGAAGAAATAATTACCAAAATAGCTTGTTTCAGAAAAACATGCATTAATTAAACTACAGTTAATACTGTGCAGAGTTTTTGCATTTCCAATTTTTCATAACTAATAATACTACTCCAGCTATAGCAGCTAAGCCCCACCATCCACAACTAGAAGGCTCTAACACTGAGCTGAGTTTGTTGCTCTGTAAGAATGCTTTAAATAGTATCTTGATCCATGATTAAAGCAGACTCATCATACATCTTGTAAATCAAACAAATTGTAGCCTTTAGCTCAATAATTTTGTGTGAGAGGAATGACTCATGTATAAGCAAATACCAAATTTTATGTAAAAAAAAGTCTCATTTACTGTTTTAATTCAAGTTAAATAACCTTAGATACTTCTGGAAGGAAGCAAAATAACACAGAATTCCTCTAACTCTTTGGAAAATCTTCATAATCTTCATGCAGATGTATTTTATGTATGTATTTATTTCTCTCACATCCTGATTTTTTTATTTTTAAATCCTACCTGTAAATTTACAGTATGACTACAAAAGGGAACACACAGCTAACTACTTGGCAACTCTTAGCAAGGTTAGGAATCCATGCTTGTATTCCAAGTCATCACTTTCATAGTTTTTAATGTGTATTACCATGGAAATGAAATTGTTGGGAGTATTCTGTAAATTTGCAGCTGCAGAGAAACATTTTATTTGTATCACTGGATAGCTGAGTTTTCCTTCTGACAAGTGTGTTTATGGGCTTTGGTTGATTGCACCTGCTTCATAAAACATTCCATCTCCTGCAGGTACTATATGCACAAAAAGGTGGGAAAATGTTTCAGAAATTATGCTGAATTTGCATGTAAGCTACTGAGTTAAGAAAATAATTTTAATAGTTAGATGACACAGATGAAGAGTTCTGCAGATAGGCAGAATTACACATAGAAACAAGAATGATGAGACAAAATTTTCAGTATCTTTTAATTATATAGAAGCATTTTACCAAATGAAAGAACATGCAGATAGAGAACTTACACATTACTACTTCAAGAAAATGTTTCTCTTTTTTTATTCCAGGTATTCCTGTTATATGACTTACTTCTCATTGCTTCTCTAAATTTACAATTTACTAACTGGGATTCTGGCCAAAGATGAACATTAAAATAGTTATGAAACAGCCATGAAACAATACAGTTCCCTCTCAATGAAATAAGCCATCATTATGTAAACATAGAAATTTACAGGTTTAATTCCCTTCCTGTAAGGTATTTTCTTTAACAAAAATGGTAAGGGATTTAAATCTCCAAGTGATATTATCAAACAAGATTTAGATTAAGAATAAAACCCTTTGTTGAATCCAACTGCATTAAAATTTTGCTTTTAAATTCTGGATCTATTTGGATTTAACAACACACGACTGAACAAAATTTTTTTCTATCTATCTATCTATCTATCTATCTATCTATCTATCTATCTATCTATCATCTATTATGCAGAGTATTCTGCATAAAACTGTTGTTTGCATTAGCTGCATTTGTAGAATAAAATGGGAATACTGGAAGGAGAAAACAGGCAATTGTAAATTTTAAAATAGACTACAGGGGGAAAGCAAAAATAATAGATTTCTTGGGAAATGTAGGTGGAAATGAGCTAGCAATTAAATGTATTTCCCTAATGAAGAAAAGCGGTTCTGGTAATTAATTTTACAGAAGGAAAAAAAGAACACTTTCTATTAAAATAAACAATATTGCACTGCATACATACAACAAAACCAGCTTCCTCCAAACTATCTGCACTCTTACCCAATCTCATGGGATGTTTGTTACCTTCCTATTGTATCTCTGACTATCCTGTCAGTAAAATGCAACTAAAATAGATTTCTGAATCATGTCGAAATTTTGTTTTGAAAATTGCTCTTAGATTTCTGCCCATTATTAGTAGCCACCAGCTAAAAGCAGCACAAGGGAGAGAAGAGAAATGACAGCTCTTGCAGGACTTGAGCAAGCTCTGCACTGCAACTGATGGGAAGTCCCTCCCAGGCAGCACGTACCTGGGCACTGAGCAGGAGTGAGAGAGATGCACGGTCACACTCTGTGCTGCCAGGGCAGAGGAAGCATGTGTGTGTGGTGCTGAAATTGAATTGCCTCATTTATTCACCTTTTCTTTAAGCAGGCACTGTCTGAGACAGGCCTGGGTGTCAAGGAGACATGGACAGTAGCTCCAGTCTTACAGCCCTTAGCAGAAGATATGAGATGTTATAAGATCATCTATCCTGAGACCAGCTCCTATTGAGAAGATTAAGACCAGAGAAAATGGGAGACATTTTGCATGTTGCTGCCATATAACTGCATTTTAACACACAGTACTGTAGTTAAAAGTCATGTTATGGTGCATTTTTACAGTTTCATGGGATTGATAACCAAAGCCCCTGGGGGATGCTTAATTTGAAGTGGCCTCTCAAAACATGAAAGCTCTAATTTCAGTAGATAACCTACATGCAAACTACCACGTGGAAGTCTTGCAGAGAATAAATATAGTGGCTGCTGCTGATTGTTAGAAGTGGTTCTCAGAAGTACCGACTTCATTTCATAAGCACTTTGCATCAAGGATAAACCCTCTGCTGTGCAATTTCTTTACAAAAGCATTTTTTTTCTGTACGAACCTCTGCCAAGGAAATAAACAATTTACAGACATGCCTCACTGCTTTCACAGTCATAAAGCTACAATCTGTTCTTTTTCATGTTGTTTCTTTCTTTTTTAAAATCTGATGTGGAAACAACTTAGGAAATATATATGTATGAGCATAGTATACATGTTCAACATCAACAGTCTACAAAACCTGAAGACAGCCTTCAGACATCACTGTGGATTACACACACAAAATCCATTTTGAAGAGTTAATATCAAGTCTAATTGAGAATATAAGATAGATATTGAAGAGACAATCCTCTGTTGACGTGCACTAGGATTAAGAACATCTCACACTATATTCTCCAAGAAGAGGCAATACTAGCACTGGGCAGAGTCCTGAAGGCCTGATGTGTGTAAGAGTTTTCTCACGTTTTCACTAGGCCAGTATGGAAGTCACTTTGCTCAGAATCTCACAGATTTAGAACTGGAGGTTGTTACTGTAAACATGAAACGATGTCAACAGCTGGGATGGAAGAAAAGCATTTAGCTCCCAGCTCTCTCAACTATGCATGCACAAGGCTTTACATAGCTCTCCATCATCTTAAAACCCCAGGTTTTAAAACTGCACTTTTCTGAGCACCTGACAGCACCTGTAATGGAGAGACACACACCCTGACAGTCTGGCAGAGAAGGATGCCACAAACCTGTTATTAATCCAAAAAGCTGTTCAGTCTTTCTAGTTTTGTAGGGAAAAAAAAAAAAAAAAAAAGCTGCTGACTTTTCTATGATATTCAGTCACTTTTGAAAAGAAGCTTCTCTCTTGGGGACTGCTATACAATTGCCAGCCTCTTTAAGGGTCATTACAGTGGTCTAAAAACCCCTCTTGAACTGTCTTGTCACGATAGACAAGCTATGAAGGAGGAAGTCTGTACGATGCTTTGCTTAAGAGAAGAAAATGCCAAATCACCAAGTCACTCAAAAAACCCCACAATTACAGCAGGGAATATTTATTATGCAGTTTTGTTCCTGATGTAATGGAGCAGGAGTCTGAGAAATGACATTCTCAAAAGAACCCTTTATTAAGTGGTCTGTAGCATCTGAAAGAAAGAGGAACCAATTCAATAAAAAGACCATGAAATACCTAGCAGCAATTTGACTTTGGTATAATTATTAAACATGTTAGATAGTTTATATTCCAATTTTTAGACAAGTAAATGACTAAAGTCTTCATAAAACTGAAACTGAAAAAAAAAGACTGTAAACATAATAAAGTTACCACCAGGCCTAGACTACAGACCATCTGAGGTAGTAACTCAACTTCTGCTACCAGGCCAATCCTTGGAGGCTCATGACACCAGATAATGCCAGAAATCATTATTTTTTTTGTCAAGTTTGCTTCTAAGGATTCAGTATTTTGGTCTTTTAATGATTTAGTTCTTGTGTGGAATATAACCAACAATACATTTCTTAATCTATATACTTTGACCCACTTGCAGCCACATTTTTTCCTCTATGATACATAATATGTTGGGTGGGGTATTTTTTTGTGTGTGTATGTTTTGTTTTTGTTTAATGCATGTATTAGAGTAACTTTAAACTCTCACACTATTTCTTTCTCTGCTACATATTCAGAGGCTAGGTAGGGTAAGTGATCCTTGTTTCCCACTCTTTGCCCATTCTCTATTGGAAGAGACAAAAACAGATCAAGACCCAGCAGTCTCGAGGCCTCACATGAGGAAGGAAAACGGCAAATTGAAATAATCAGATCTAAACAAAAAGTGTTACAGATCTGGAGGATTAAGGAAATATTAGCAGGNATATAAGATAGAGATGATAAAAGTTGTAAAGCTGTAGCCCCTATTTCTACAACTCTTTGTGAAGCTTCCTATTTTCTTCAGAAAAAAAAAAAAGTTTGCATTTTGTTTTGTTCACATGTATTTTTCTACATACACCTGTAACAGGAGTTCAGTTAGGGTATTCTACACAAGAACATCGAAAAGAACATTACATACAATTTTAATAAACTCTTCTCACCAGCCACATTTCTTAAGGACTTGTCACAGAAATTCTTCTTTATCTGATCTTGCAGTCACACTCAAGCAAATAAATGAATCCCCTGAGACCTCTCTAATACAAGTGCCATGACTGTAAGACATCACATTTAATTGAGCTGCCCAGTGAGGTACATGTTGGCCAGACAACACTCCCTCTGCATAGCATCAGGCTCTGAACAAGCTTTCTGCAGGATATGCACTCTTGCTCTTTTCAGAGGGATACTCTGAGCACTTGTAATTACTCAGACAACATCAAGATGCTAAATAATAACCTCCTTCTGCTGTCTCTGAAAAGCACTGCTGCCTTCACATTAACCCAGTATTCAGTTGATCCAATATTCTCAAATATTTCATAAGTATACTAACACTTGATTTTCTTTTTGATCATTATTTTTCTTGTGTATAATTTCCAAATATAAGTCACTGCTTTCATAGTCCAAATATAAGTTTAAGAGTGGAATGATTCAAAGTGGAATAATTTAATAAACTTCCATAAAGCTTTTTTGGGGTTTCAGCTAATTACAGGACACCAGAAGATCAACAAGACACTGACTTGAAGGGTGCCTTCTCACAATTTCAAGGAAAAAAAAAAAAGTGATAACAAACATGTAAATCCCCTTCTAAGCACTGAAAAATGGGAAGATATCCAGACATCACATTTTACTTGCTTCAAATTAATCTTTTTATTTTTTAATTTTATTTTTATTAATTTTAGGGGGGGTGGGAAGGGTGTGATGAGGGGAGTGACAAGGAATCTCAGCATTTTGACCCTGATGAGAAAAGGGCCGTTTCTATTTTGCTTGTTATGTTTTGTTGTTGGTATACCTGGAAAAAGAAAATCCCAGTAAGCATGACCTTTTTACTTCAGAATTAGAGAAACAAATAAGTATCTGCAAGGTGGTATTTGGTTTGAAGGCTAGACACTTCAGTACAGCTGTTTGCATAAGAGCTAGGTTTCTAAATGCTCATTATCAGAACTAATAAATTAACTTGGTTTCCAAGATGGAGTAATATGCCTGCCTTTTCATGAAGATAATACCAATTTAAGAAAATGAGCCATTTATGCACTATTAAATGACTAAATGATACCATCTATTTTCATTTTTATTGAAAAAAATAAAAACTTAAACCCCTTTCTGACATTAGTATAACTGTAGTCCAGCTGTACACCATATTAACTTTTCCACAAAATGAAAATTATCAAAAATAAGTTGCTGTTTCACACATGGCCATCAATTTTAAGAATAGAGGTTTTGATTTCTAGGCAAACAGAGATGCTTTGTGCACTAGCTTAGAACTACATAAGACATTCCAAACATCCCCAGCAAACTTCTATAAACCAGTGTGCCAGCTCAGCAGGTCATACCCCAAAAACGAGCACACAGCCAGCACTTTGGAGCCAGATTATGCCTCTCCTAGCACTGGAAAGGCATTTTTCTTCTTCTCCACCAGGAAAGAGGCATCCACACCCTGCCTGAGGTAGGAAGAACCTGAGAGAGTTGCTTGTTTTGTTGTCTGCACTGAAGCAAAAGGGGAATACCTATGATAGACCTTGCATTTTATCCCTTGTGACATTTTCCTTCTCTGCCTGCAAGATATCAGACAGATAGGATTTCCATCTGCAGTTTCTCCCCCTTCCTACTTTTGTTGCTAAGGCTACAGAAAGAAGAGAGCAGTGCTTTCATTTATTTAAAAAAAAAATTAATAAGACCTCATGAAAAGTCATGCAGCTTGTTACAAATTCATGAAGCAAACCTCCAGTAAACCTGTCACATCTCTCCACTCTCTGGTAAATGTGCTGGTAAAGTCTGGTGAATATGTGAAAGTTTGCCTTTTTTTTTTTTTTTTTCTTTTTCCCCC
>VYZU01005937.1:5261-78359 GCA_013401355.1 Ceyx cyanopectus
GACAGCTGAGCAAAATCAGGGGTAAAGGCCTTTAAAAGACCTTATGTCCACAGAAGTGGAGAAAAAAACCTCCATAATTACCCACCAGGTTCTCCCTAGAGAAAGTGATGACCATGTACTGTCCTTCAGATTTTTCCAGCTACCAGCTTTATAGGGCACTTATGCCTTTGATTAATTTTAGCCAGAATCCAAGGTACCACGAATGATGGAAACAAGGGAATTACATTTCCCCCAACATAACAAGCATATCATAGAACTACTAAAATGGTTAATAAAGTAGTATTCTTATCACACTATCATACCATGTGAAATCTCGTAATACTGCAAAAATCTTAGGAATTCTCAGTATGAAATCAGCATAGTCAAGCAGCTGTTTCTCATGACACTGACTAAGACTGGTATTGTATGGGTATTTAGTCACTTCAGATTGGCAATGGACTGAATAGAAAAATTTCCACTTAAATATTCCTTGTATTCTTTTCGCTAATAAACTTTTCTTTTGCATGGACTTAAAAAACTAAGCAAATGACACTGATCTGAACATGAGAGTCAAGTGCCAAATAAGATGAATGAACCTCCTTTTTCTTTTTGCATTGTTACAAGAGTCCAGCTGTTCTCTATTTTCACCTTACTGTACTATCTAGTAAGTAATGAGATGACGCAGAAAGTCTTCATAAACACAACCTTTATTCACATAACAAAATACCTCATAAAATGGTTTATTAAGTATTTTACAAAACAAAATAAAAATCCTTATACAAATATTTACCTTTAGACATTTTTCCCTGCCCAACCCTCTGAGACAATATGAGATTGAGATGTCCTATTGCAAGCAGAACATTAACTTGGGTAAGTGATGCTGAGAATCCCCAAGATTAATTTAGCACTTTGGGTGTAGAATTCAAGATTGCTCCCTGGATAGGCAGAAATATCTTGCTGAAAATGGACCATCCTTAATACAGTTATGAAGGAAGAAAACCTAAAAGAAATCAAAGAAAGCAAGAGTTAATGCCACTGGGAATTGCCTATTAATTAAAAACAAACAAACAAAAAACACAAAAGCAAACAAAAAACAATTAAAAACCCCCAACCTTTAAAGAGCAATGCAATTCTTAATTAAAACAGAACAGAGAAAGAAACTGGAGTTAGAAAAGTGGAGCTGCTAAAGCCATTATGAAGGTGAGTGAAGAATCTGTCAAGAAATCTGAGGCTATTGTACTGAAGCCGATTGTACTGAGCTCTATATTGCCTTGAAAGTACCTTAAGACATTAACAGATGTCAAAAGAAAACATAAGCAGATTTCAGAATTTTTTTTTAAGCAATCATACCAAAGCTTAGTGGTCATTTTCTAGTTTTCCTGCACAGAAAATATTAGTTTAGTCGGGTATTTTCATAAACCAGGAAAGACAAGGAAACATGAGAAAGAGACCTGGGGGTCCTGGTGGATAGGGGGATGTCCATGAGCCAACAATGCACCCTTGTGGCCAAGAAGGCCAATGGCATCCTGGGATGCATTAAGAGAAGTGTGGCCAATAGGTCAAGAGAGGTTCTCCTCCCTCTCTACTCTGCACTGGTGAGACCCCACCTCGAGTACTGTGTTCAGTTTTGGACATCCCAGTTCAGAAAAGATAAAGATTTGCTGGAGAGAGTCCAACGCAGGGCCACCAAGATGATTAGGGGAGTGGAGCATCTCCCTTATGAGGAGAGGCTGAGAGAGTTGGGGCTCTTTAGCCTGGAGAAGAGGAGACTGAGGGGAGACCTCATTAATGTTTATAAATATGTTAAGGGTGAGTGTAGAGAGGATGGAGCCAGACTTTTCTCAATGTCGTCCAATGACAGGACGAGAGGCAATGGGTGCAAGTTGGAGCACAAGAGGTTTAGGGTCAACACAAGAAAGAACTTTTTCTCAGTGAGGGTGCCAGAGCTCTGGAACAGGCTGCCCAGGGGGGTTGTGGAGTCTCCATCTCTGGAGACACTTAAGACCCGCCTGGATCTGTTCCTGTGTGACTTGGTCTAGGTGATCCTGCTGTGGCAGGGGGGTTGGACTAGATGATCTTCTAGGTCCGTTCCAGCCCCTAACATTCTGTGATTCTGTGATTCTATGTCTTTATTCTTGCAGCTGCCAGCAAAGAGGAGCCTGTGCATTCATAGAATCATAGAATGTTTAGGGCTGGAAGGGACCTCCAAAGGTCATCTAGTCCAGCCCTCCTACAGTGAGCAGGGACACCCTCAACTAGACCAGGCTGCTTAGAGCCTTGTCACTTTGATTATCTCCAGAGATGGTGCCCCAACCACTTTCCTGGGGAGCCTATTCCACTGATCCATCACCCTCAAGGTAAAGTACTTCTTCCTGATATCCAGTCTAAATCTACTCTTCTCTAATTTAAACACATTACCCCTTGTTCTTTCACTACAGGCCCTTGTAAACAGCCCCTCTCCAGCCTTCCTGTAGGCCCCCTTCAGGTACTGGGAAGTGGCTATAAGATCTAAACTAAGATACAAGACTTGTAAAGAATGAGCGAGGTAAGGCAAGAAACAGGACAAATATCCAAGTAATACTCTGGAAAGTGATGGTTTTGAGAAGAGGTATGAAGCCAGATAAGAATGCAGAAAGTGCTGAAAACATTAAAAACTCTTAGAGAGACAGGACACTGAGTGACCAAAGCAGAGAACAGAAGAATGGGATAATGAGGGGGTGTTTTGGTTTTAATCAAGTCAAAGACCTACAAATAACGATCAGCTGCATCTCAGGTGGCTCCTAGCAACTGATGGAGGCAGAGGTGGAAACAGATCATGGTAAATGTCATCACTGGCTTGTTTCTGCTTTCCTACTCCCAGCAATTTTTCTTTTTCCTATTCTACAGCTTTGATTTCCACTGTGTTGTCCAGATGTACAGCAAAACCTTTGGGCAAAGCTACATAAAAAGTTTGGCAAATTTAGCACCAGGTCTACTATCCCAACTTGCTGTTTCCTTTGTTAGAAGCTGTGAGTGCTCACGGGAGTTAAGCCCTTGTAGAACTGTAAGAAATGCAATCTCCTCTTGTAGAACCGTAAGCAATGCAATAGCACTCCAAAAAGCAGATGGGACATGTAACATTCATAAAAGATATTACAGGCATTACCACATCCCTCACAGAGGGAATCAAAGAACGAGCTGAAGAAGAAGGAGACTAAACAGCATGAGTAAACAACACACCCTTAGATCATGGGATCGGCAGGGAGAATGTAACAAGGTAGCAGCTGGATGTTGATTCTAGCCTCTAGCAGCAGTGTGCAGCCACACTCAGGCTGCACCATCTCCCTGCATTCTGGCCAAGGATTCACACCTCTCCGCAAAGCAGAGGATGGCAGCAGCATGGGTGTAGGCAGAAGAACTTGCCTTTTCTCAAAAATCAGGGTTAGTCTTTGCATTAATTAAGGCATCAGACTCCACTATCATCATCCATCCTTATTACTATCCTTGGATTTTTATGCTATATTTAAAACCCTGCCATTTCGGAATCCTGTATGAATAAATATGAATGTCAAGACCTGTGTGCTTCTCTTACGCACACAAGACAGTACAGTACATCACGTACTCACAGAATCTTATTAAATTTCTCTGAGACACATAATCCTGTGAACCTCATTCTGTAAACACAGGCAGTAGTTGTACTTAATTTCTTTCCCCTATCCTTCACAATCTCCCCTCAACTATCTCCTCCCTAAGCAGCCACATGTGGCTAGGGTACCTGAAGATATGTGTTAGGAAAAGGAGAAAATCTTGATCAGAGAGAAAAAAGAGTGCATTGAATATCTGCCAGCTATGGAAAACTACCAGTGTTAAAAAAGAGTGCAGAAGACTGAAAACAGCAGAGGCCCTATTTGGGTTGAGTGCTACTTATTCTTAATAATATTTATTTTATCTGTAATTATTATATCAGCAAGATTGAAATCAAATGAATTAAGTGTTCAATTTGATTAGCACAGTGTTGACAGTCAGCCTGTCAACAACCATAGCATCAATTTGGGACAATTATGCCATTGGATGATTCCCAGTGGTAGGTACAGAGTGGTAGAAGAGAAACCTCAGGTTAACCAGAGCTATCCAGGCAGAGGAACACTGAGTTTGAAAGGAAAACTTTGCACCTAATGAGTTTTGCAATTGCCAGTCATGCCTCCGTCAGTTACACTGGTCTAAACATTCCATAGGGGAAGACTGGTACCATAAACGCAGTCTGTGGAAGAGATGCTGCAGCAGCCTGACTCATACATCCCCAGTATAGATGTACAGTCCGGAGGGAGCAGGTCTCAGGTCTTTGGTGGTGAGTGAGAAAGCCTTCAAAGTCAGAGCATCCTGCCCTAGTTGACAGATACTAAGTACACAGAGGGAAATAAAAAATCAGCAGGCTAAGCTTGTTTTATTAGCAGCTCAAACCTGATCCATTACAAGGATTTAGGACAAGTTTGGGTAAGCATTCAGGCACATGGTTTAACTTCAAGACAGGCATTGTTCTGATCTAAGTGACACTATCATTCTCAAAATAAGATACATGCTTCAGTATCACAAAGAATAGGGACGGCAACCTCAGCCTACCTCTCCGTGGGAGCCACCCTTGACTTGGCCACATGAATGAGAGTGTTCACTTGCAGTTGTTTGTAGAACATGAACTTTACTCTTTTGAGGGAGCTGGTGATAAGTGGGTTTATAACAGCTCAGAAACAGACTGTGAAGTGTTGCAGCTCAGACTGATTATTTTAATTGTTATTGATTAATAATAAATATGGTGCATTTGCATCCATGAGGGATGGGAGAAAAAAGGCCCATATTTTTTTCTGAAGGGATATGTGATCTGCTGCCCCACAATATGCAACTCCTCCAGCAAATGGTTACAGGGTAAGGAAAATCAAGACATTCTTTTTATTAGTTAGCAGTAATGACCTTTTATTTTTTATTATTTGTGCATTAACAGCGTGGAATGGAGATGTGCTATGTAAGGAAGTTATTATTTGCTAATTTGCAGCTTTTAAAATACACTGCACACTATCTATTATGTATCATGCATTACAATTACAAAAACAGTTTAATTAATCACCAGCACCCTGTTTTGTATCAGTCTGCTGCTGAATTCTGGGTAATGGTGTTGTTTACCATTTAGCAAGTAGCACCATTTCACTCTGTTTCACTACATTAAACTGCTCAAATAAAGAAAACGGATATTGGAAAGAGTTGGCCATCTGCCTTTATTTTCTTTTACTTTTGTTAAAGAAAGTGGAAAAAAATAAACCTCACCACAGCCTCTGAAAGGAGAAAGAACACAGCCATGAAACTGATAGTGACAAAAAACACCCTTTTTTATCAGGTCAAAATCTCATTAAATGCAGTTCTGATGAATGGTAAAAAGCTTGCTTTGTGGATTTGGAGTGGGTCTCAAGACCAGCAATGAAGTCTAATGATTATTTAATGGTGCCGCACTTGAAGCAGGATTATGTGAGACTCTCTCCCCCGTTAAGAGTTTGATGAATAGGTTTTGTGACAGCCATTTAGGAATAAACAAGAATTCATCAGTCTGCATAAGAAGAAGCCAGTTTATAGATTAAGTTTCTTGAGGTAATTCATGAGGTCAGTCCCATTTAGATGTAGACTATTAGGACTCAGCTTTTGAGAGCGGCCATACAAGGGAGTTACTCCAAATGGACCCCACTAATACAAAGCCCCCTTTCAGAGGGAAGCCTGAAATTTTTATGACCCTGCTGCTAGGAAGCACATCAACTTGTCACTGTGAAGATCTGCTGGGGCAAGACCTCATCACTCTATTAAAGAGCTCTGTGACCCTATTGATTTGAAGTATTTAAAGCAGGGGTGAAGTTCAAAGCAATTTCTTTTCTATACTATTACTCAGCCTCTCTGTGTCTTGGCTCTAAAACATCTGCTGTCAATTCCTCTCTGGTGTCTGACTCTGGAATCTGTCACTGGAGAACAGAGTAGTTTTATTTAGAATAAATTGGATTCCTTTTCAGTTTTCAGCATTTCGTATTGTGATCAATGGTTTACACTCCTTCATGTGCCAGGAGACTTAACTGCCACTGTACCCTTTCATGTCTCTTCATGACTCAGCCAGAGCTTGCTCCTGAGGCCCTGTAATCAAATCTTTCCATTCTAACAGGTAAGCAGCCACCAGTTTTTCTAATTGGACAATCAATATAAATAATAAACTTTCACTTTTGGAAAAGAGAAGAAAAAAAAGGATATGGGGGAAAATAAAAACCAGAATGTCACTCTGGAAACAAAACCCTAACAGGATCTTTTATGATTATTTGCTCAGAGAGGGAAAAAAAAAAAAAAGTAACTGAATAAACAACTCCATTGTTTTTAAATGTCAGCAAGTAAACCTTGTAACTGCTTCTTGGAGTTGCTTCTTCAGAACAGTGCAGGGTCCTCTACTTCTCTGCAGAAGCTGCAGGCATCGGGACACATTCTCAACACTTAATATAATAGTATATCCTCTACTTCTCTGCAGAAGCTGCAGGCATCGGGACACATTCTCAACACTTAATATAATAGTATATCCTCTACTTCTCTGCAGAAGCTGCAGGCATCGGGACACATTCTCAACACTTAATAACAACTCAGGGTATATTTATTACAGATGTGATGTCTGACACCAGGGTAGTTATCAAAGGCTGCATAGATATAGAGCATGAGATTAATATTCATTTTGACAATGTCAGATAATACAGTTGAGATAAAAGAATAAGCAATGGCATGGAAATGGTAATGAAGTGGTTACAAAAATATTTAAAGTAATGATGCATAACAGAAAAAAAAATGGATAGGGTTTTCATGTGGAAGATAATTATCTACAGGATTACATAGAGCAAACCTTTCTGTTATCTTCATCAAGAGAACTAACTTTTGATGTAATGAAAAATGCACCTTCTCTCAGGGGCTTCTTTGTCAAATAACTAACCTATTCCTATCCTACCTATACTATTTAGACATGTTTAATCACACATTCTAACAAATTGCCTAATATAACAGAGATAAACAGGATATGTTTTACCAGATAGAAAGGTGTCTGCTGTTTTCAGCTGATTTGTACTAATTTACATTGACTATGAATCTGCCCCATAATATACATTGTCAACATTTTATTAATGCTGTCGTTTTACACAAAGCTCCTTTGAAAACTGAATGTGTTTTGGGACAGAATGAATTATGTTCATTGCAAGATGGCAACTGCATAGTTTATTCAGCAGTATCTTTAAGAATCTAGAAGTCTGAAGACAGATGAACCTATTGCTTGTCAATCAAAATCCACGTCCTGTTCAGCTTTGTATTTTCTTTAGTCAGCAATGAAATCATGTTACTGCTGTCTGCGGTCAATGGTAAATCCACCAGCAGAATCCCTGCCTGAGAATTTCCAATAAAGGCACCAACAGAATCCCTGCCTGAGAATTTCAATAAAGAAAGCACCAAAGATGAGGAAGGAAGATAATAGTTTGTATTCTGCTCCTCTGAGGGAATGGGTGATAAACAAAATTCTAAGCCATTTCTTCTATCTTTCTGTTTTTGTTTGGTTGGTTTGTTTTTTTTGTGTTGTTGGTTTGGTTTGGTTTGGTTTGTTTTTTTAAAATGTATCTAGCAGAAATCACTGGCAACCATTACAAGCTGATAGCATCTTGAGTTCATGCTACTGAATATGTTGGCATTTACAGCATATTCTCCCAGGGCACATTTCAAAATGAAACTGAAGCTTGATGGATCAAGTGTACTCCATTAAAAAAAAATTATAAAAAGGCTTTATTTCCCCCTCCCCCAGCCTGAAGTAATGGAGAGTTTCAAAACACTGTTATCTGCCATATAAATCTACATATTGAAGGTCAGTCCAAAGGCAACAAATCAAAGGTTTTTTTCCTCATCTTTTAGATTATGAATGATGCAAGAATTTATAGAGCGTGCAAATTTATTACCGTGTTAATAGGCCCCCCTGTTTATAGCCAGTAACATATGTTATATCCAGAATCACTAGGAAGAAGCAGCATTTTTAGGGATGGAGGGGGAGGCAATTAAAGAATTAGGACTAATTACCGTGAAAAATCTCTGGAAGACACATAGTGAAATGTTTTGCAGAAGAAACACAAAAGAGAATGCAGGGAAATACTCTTTAAGATGACTGCTATTATAAACTGTGTTTCTAATCCATGCATTCATAATCAAAAGGCAAACACAATCTTAAATCAGTAGTAGTCATGTAATTAAGTGAAAAGAAACAGATAAAGAATTTGTGACTGTGTAGAAATTGTCTCTCTATTGGGATCTATATGGGCATCTTGTTTCTACAGCTGAGATTGTACTTAACAAATATTCAGTAGATGGCAACCAGCATCCTCTTTAATGCTGCCCTCAGTCCCAGCATGCAGCAGAACCACTTTGCAGTTGCTGGTAAAGGGGCAAAAGTAGTAGAAATGGCTGCAGAAGAGGGGACTGTGTTTCACACAGGGAGTTGTTCCAAGACAAGCTAAGGATCCCAGGCTGCAGGACAGTATTTTGATTTAAAAGTCTCCTTTAAAGTGTTTCTGACACAGTACATTCAAATTGTAGGACCAATACTGGGGTTCTAGCATTGGCTGCTATGACTAGAAAGCAGGCTACTGGAAGATACTTGATAGAAACATGAAAATGTATGGGGACAACAGGCCTAAACTTTGCTATTATGTATTCATTAGCTCAGTAACTCAGTACAGAAATCACTGTCTGAATTTAGCTTTGGTAAAGATATGTATGACAGTGGGGATCTACCAGGGAAGAAATGTGTCCAAGGGTCATTGGGTTCATGGGTCTCCACAGGCAGATCCTGAACCTGCTTCGATGGGTAGGTAGTTAACAGGCATGTCAGCCTCACTTCAGCAAAGACTGCTCACAGCAGACTGAGCGCATAGGCTCAGACTCTTAAGTTGTTTTATATCCTAAATATTGACCTCCTTTATCTGTGTGTTGCCATATCCGTCTTTGTCTTTAATCACCCTTCCTCTACGGGTGGGTTATTTTTCAAATGCCTGCATATTATGAGCTTTGACACCGATAGAGATAATATGTCCCCATTCTAGGTTGTTTAGTGTGAATCCTTCCCATCCTGAAGTATTATTAATCATGTTGTCATCACTTAAATAAATAATAATCAGTAATAATTATTTCTATTTTCACAAAACCATTAAAATAATAAAAAAGCAACACTGATATTATTAATAAATATGAAGGGGAAATGTATTTTGTGAGTTTGAATTTCTTTTTTTCATCTATTACAGTGTCATCTAGAGGTTCTAGATAAGATGAGGATATCTCTAGTTTAGGTGCTACAGAAACTCCATCTTAAATGACCCAGCAAGACAAAGAAAAAAAAGGTAAAGAATCATAGAATTGTCAGGGTTGGAAAGGACCTTAAAAATCATCCTGTTCCAACCCCCCTGCCATGGGAAGGGACACCTCCCGCTAGAGCAGCTTGCTCAGAGCCCCATCCAACCTGGACTTAAAAACTTTCAAGGATGGGGTTTCTACCTCCTCTCTGGGCAACCTGTTCCAGTGTCTCACTACCCTCATGGTGAAGAACTTCTTCCTGATACCTAATCTGAATCCACCCACCTCTAGTTTTGATCCATTCCCTCTAGTCCTATCACTACCCAACATCCTAAAAGAGGTATTTTCCATCTGATTTCTTGAAGACGTTAAGTTTTTGCAATTGCAGCGTCTGTCATTACCTGTATGTAACATTACCTGTGAATGTTTCATTTCTTTTCTTTGCTAGCAATTTCTAAACCTATTTGCCACATTCAACGACATTTGGCAGAGAGGCTGAGGTTTGAAGTCATCACATTTCTAGAAGGCTTTTGAAGATGAACATCACCCTTACTTTACTCAAGACGCAAGAAGCAGCTGAGATGTACCTTCAGCTCAGTGGCTGACAAAGAACCTGTGCCTTACCCAGCCCAACAGGTAAGGGATGAACAAATGAGATGGAGGACTCACAGTGTGATTTGTCTGGTGGGTGACCTGAATGATTTGCATGCAATTCACACTCTGAGTGCAACAGGATACCTTACAAGACACTGTTTGTAAAAATATACAAAAGAAAATAGGGAATACAGCCTCCATACTCCCAAAAGACGGGTCCTGCACTGGCCTACCCAATACAGAGGCAGAAGGTGAGGGAGAATCGGTCTTCAGACTGCTCCTCAGCTGCATACAGCAGAGCATGGCAACAATGAGTGACTTTACCCTTTGGTGATGTCTAGCCTGAGTATGATGAGGAGAGCAAAGCCTGGGCTCTTTTGTTTTAGTCAGAGAGGGAAGACGTCTGGTGTACAACCAGTTTTTCTGACATAGGGCAAGAGTTCTTCAAGGTGTTCCTGTGTAGCCTAAGCCTATGGGGCTCATCTAGCAACCAGTGCTGTGATCACTGATGGATCCAGGAACATCTATTTCTCTTTGGTGGTGAAGATATTTAATGATATGGAAAATATACAAACACCTGCTTAGAAACCTGATCTTCTTCCACATGAGTGGAGAAGTGTCACCATTTCAGATTTGCCCCATCTGTGGTTCCTGTAGTTGGAAAGCACTGCTGCATCTGTAGGTGGAGCAGAGCAAGTTGCTGTAGGACTTGATCCTGTGCATTACTCTCCCAGCAGAAGTGAGCCAACACACCAACAGCATGTACTGGGTTGGGCTCTGTCCTCTGTGATCAACAACAGATTAACTGTCCAAAAAGATCTGGGTTGCCTGGGCTGGATTTGTGCCTCAAGTATCACCGGCCAGACTGCAATGCCATGATTTGCAGGTGGCTTGCACCTCAGAACTTATTTGAATTGAAGGGCAAATAACGACTCCTCTATTCCATACAGTAATAGTAGTAGATGGGACAAAGATGATAAACATGATAAACCCTGCTCTCAAGAAATGAAATCCCATAGTATGGGTTATTCAGCAAAATGTCTGCAAATACAGTCCTAATATAAATCTTATAACTATACACTTATTGGCATGAGAGCATACAGTGCTTCATCTGTTATGCATAGCACTGTTTGCACCATGCATTAGCACTACATGTGGCTCCACTTCAAATGCCTAGGAGATAATAAACACAGACTACATCATCAATAATAATCACAGAGTTGTGTGGACACACTTGTTATTTTGGGAAAACTAGAAAGTGGCTAAACTACCTTCCATTTGGTAGTGGAAGAGGGAAGAGGGAAACTGCCTCCTGAGCAGTTATACCCATCCATAACCAGGCACTTTTCTATCATGTGTTAAACACTCAGTTACATGGCTTCAAGTTTTAATTGTCGGTGAAGACAAGTATCTTAGCTTTCAGTGATAACACTGTGAATATTATTTATTGGGTTGAGGCCCATATCTGTCTATTTTTCCTCCTTCAGCTCTTCTACCTCCTTAGCTCTATCCTTTCTCTTGACTCCTGTTCCTGAAGCTACACCAGCACCTCCCATCAGCTGCCACCACTGTTCCCTTCACACTGTATCCCATCGATTTCTTCTTAGGGAAAATCTTAGAAGGTAAATAACACTGTCTTTCTTGTTTCTCCCACTTCTTTTCCTTTCTCACTACATGCAGCCTTCTCTTTTACCTGCATTTCTCCTCCAGACCTTCCACTTACTGGAATAACAGCATACCATCACCTGCTCTCCATTGCACCTATTATCTGTCTAATGTTCCATTTTCATGCGAAAACTTAACCTTTCCATGTGCTTCCTCTTTGGTGCCTTCCATCTTGCATGTTCATAGGATAATATTATGTTTCTTTTTACTAAAAAACCCACATTTGCCTCCTTCACCGCCACTCCATCTCTAAACATATATGATACACAATGTGTTACTGCTGTCCAGAGAGTCTCTCCTCTGTTTCCAAAGTCATCTCTCTTCACGGGCTTATACCATTTGCTCTGGTGAATCATTCCCAGTAAAATCTTGAACAATCTTTTCCAAACCACTCTCATTCTCTTTGTCAGCCACCTTTGTGAACAAAACCTTTTCCAGGATAATGTGACCGTGCTTGGAAATGACAAGAAACCACATGTCTTTCACTGGTGTAGTAGGGCCTGAGATGGTTAGATCTGCTAGCAGAGATTATGAAGATTTGCCTATGACTGATCTTAAAGGTCTTGAAATCCTTTATCTTCCTCAACTCTGTTAATACAAGATATTCTTTAGAAGCTCTGTGTTGCTTTCCTTCCAGGTTTCAGAGCAGCAGAAACAGGTGGTGAGTCACACTCAGACCACCTTTCCTTCTCTTTTTCCTCTAAACTCATGTCTGTTTCTCTGCCTTTCTATTCAGAGCTCCTACCATCTGTGCAAATTATAGTCCTGAGCTGTTTTTATGATGCATCCTTGTGAGAAGTCACAGTCAAGGAAGACAAAACATAGGTTTTCATTTCCCCTGTCCCAAATCCTCCTCACAGCCTTCTTTCTATATCCTACCAAGTAAATCACTCACATGCATAATCCAGTTATGATGCTTTGCTCACACAAAGCTTTTGATATATTCACTGATATTGACAAATGTAATATTACACTGTCTCAAGAGACCAGCAGCTTTTGCCCAGTGCCCAAACCCAAGAGCTTTCAGATAAACAGTGAGAAAAACCAAACACTAACATAATGTATACAGCACATAAGGGAACAGCACAGCATTTAACTCAGAAATAAATGCTAAAAAGACACAAACTGACACTGCTCTCAGAAATTACAACATTTAGCCAGGCTGGTTTAGTTTCCAATTCTTAAAGATGCTCAGAAAAAAAAAATAAATAAATTATACTTTCTCAAATAAGAGAACTGGAGTTTTGAACCATTCAGCAACACATCAGAGCTCTGATCATGCCGCATGTTGGGCGCCAATAAATCCGTCATGGTTTAGGGTCAGGGCAGCCCGTTAGACCTATAACAGCCCCTCTCTGTTAACCCCCCTCCCTCCCAAAAGGGGAAGAGAAAAGGAATAATGGAGACACAGTGATTAGAAAAGGAAACTAGAACAGCTTTAATTATTATTATTATAAATGGAATATATACAAATATGTACAAAACCAATATTGAACCCAACCTCCCTGACAGTAATTATGTCACCATCACTGATGCTGTGGAGCAGGCACTGGGAGAGTCCCAGACTGTGCCGCACAGCAGATGAGGCTGTGTTCAGGAGCCTGCATTCTGGTACCAGGTTCAGGAACACACTGACAGGATAATGGACAAGGCAGAATGGACAGAGGCCTCCTTGGTGCTCCAAGGGGGAGAGCTCCCAAGAGGAGAACCACAACGAGAAATAGACAAACCCAAACCAGACCCTCCAGATCCTAGAACTTTATATACTGAATATGATATGTATGGGCTGGAATCCCTTGCTGGTCAGTTTGGGGTCACCTGTCCTGTCTGGTCCTCCCTGCAGATGCCACCTTTCACTTTCTACACGCCCCCGGTGTGGTGCACAAGATCCAGCAGTGGCCTTGGTATGCATTCCAGTCCTTGGTAGTAACTCTAAAAATGGGGTCTTATCACTGATAGAAGCAGACACGGTCTGTGAGAAGACGCTCCTAACTTCAGAAAGTGCAGTTAGTTAGAAGAGACTGAGCTCTAAAACCACTAAACATGATTTGTTTTGTTCTCACTTAAACCAGGACATATACTGACCCAAATAATGCTGCAATATTATCTTCCCATTCCACTGCCCTGAAAATATCAGCTTTTTCTCTGAGTGTCCCCTTGTGATCAGTAGGTAATGTCAGCATACACTGTACTGTACACTGTACTGTACACTTACATACTGTACTGTACTTACTAGACTAGCAAACAGGATCCTCCAAACATTTTATGATGCCAGATTTGGGGGTTTTGGGGGGTAGGATGAGGCACATCTCTCCAGTAAGCACTAGGATACATACATTGTTCTCCTTCAAAGTCTTGTCTTGTAATGCTTCTACCAAAAAAATCCTCAGTATAGAAATGTGATGGGGCTGAACTCAGGAATTAATGGCATTCATTTCCACTTTTGAGACTTAAGTGCAAAATGTGGATCCTTAAAAAGTTTTCCTTAAACCAAACAGATCCAGAATTTCCCCACATTTTGAGTTCCCTCCATAAAGCAATTCCCCAGGTGCCTGGGCAAATTGCCCCCACTGGGCATCCACTATACAATATCTTGGCAGAACTGAGCAGAGCAGGGTGTGCCTTATGCAGAGACCAGTGAGATGATTCCTCCTGTCAAACATGCAAAGCCTAAAGTGCTGTGACCATCACAAAGACAAAACAAAAATAGGAGCTGGTGGGAGTTTACTTTCAACCAAAAATCACAGTAGATGAAATTGGAATACAGAAGACCCAGAGTCAAAGTTGCACTTCAATTAGATATTCTCAGTAAACTAGAATGTAAACTTTGTCTATCTAGGACCTCATTAATATTTAGTAGGCTCATGCAGGTAAAACAATTATAATTTTTAAAAAGTAAGGAAGTTCCACTATGGCTTAATTCAAGAGGTGTCTGATGCTTTAAGTTTGGAAGAGGAGTAAGAATATAGATGCCTAACAATTCAGAGGGGGATGCAAATAGCTGATGATTTCCAAACTTTTTCACAACAAATATGAAACCATACATATATATATATAAATATATATCACTTTTATAGTGGTTTTAAGAAAAAAAAAATAAATTGAAGACTAGAATAGAAAGATCATTGGGAGTGCATTCAAAGTAATATAGAAAGGAGAAATATTTAATCCCACATTACTGTTGTAACACTAATAACATAAAGGACTGAGCATCTTGGTCTCAAGCAGAGGTTCTCATAGGTGCTGCCTGCAATCAAAAAGGCTTTCTCATGGAGCCACACACCTGGTCATGTAATTTCATTTTCAGAGTAAATTCAACTTGTTGTGTCTCATTTCTGCTTCCACACTGTCTATAAATGACTCTAAACACTCTGGAAGGCTCTTGCTAGTAGTAGGGGTTTGTGGGATAATAATTTCAAATTATGCCTGGCTTGGAGCTGATTTTCACAGAAGAGGAGCATTTTCATTCTTTGTATGTGGTCTGTTCTAGTTGAACAGGGAGGTGCAGGAAGGGTTTCTGTTGCCTGACTGGATGAACTTAATCTTTGAGTAGGCTTTTAGGTTAAACTCTTGCTGTGGGTGAGTTGGAAGTGCATATGTATGCTACACAGTTCACTCAAAGTGTGTGCCTTTTTTAGGCAAGGATTTATTCCACTAAAATCAAGAATGGCTGCAGAAAAATAAATACAAAAGGATTGCAGTGAAGTTATTTTTACAGTAGTTTCAAAAATTACTGTATTTTTTTACACTCATCTCTTGAAAGATAATCAGTTTTCTGACATCCTCACCAGTGCTACACTGCTACAGATACAGCAGAAGCATCAAAAGCAGCAGCAGAGATGCATGCAGAAGCACAACTGGTGACAGCACCAAACAAGCTTTAATGTTTAACATGGACCTGCATTTTAAAGTAGCTTTTACATAGCAAGAAAGTGCATCTTACAGAAGCAGTGTTCTTATGTAAACAATTGCAATGTTTATTCAACATCCATTTCTGTAAGGAACTTAATAACAGCAAAGGGTTAAATACTGTAATTGCATATATTTATGTACCTTACCTAAAACTAATCAGTGATAAAATTGAATTTTAAGCTTACTTTCTTATGATTCTTTTAGCTTCTCTCTCTGCATGCTGGTTCTCTTGTGAGCATCTTTGTTTCTACTCTTGAACTTCAATCTGGATCAGGCATATGCTTTTGAAGGAAGGTGCCCTTATTTACTGCACTTGCATTGCATTGCATCATTATTGGATTATGTGAATTCACCTATTTATAAATAAAACCAGACTGTAAGATGAGCTCTAGAGAAGCATTTCTTCTAACAAGCCTCCAGTCCACACAACTAGACTAGAGCTCTCTAGGACAAATTACCTGAAAGATATGTGGACATAGAGTGAGCAGCACTAGTTACCCTCCACAGGCCCCCTCCCTTTGGGTCACACTTATTAGTGAGTGGGAAGAGCCCAAGGAATAGTCAGATGCCTCCCGGAATGCAAGACCCCAGATTGCTGAAGAAATACCGGAGTAAATAGATGAAATGAGATGAAACACACAGGTGATGTCACACTCAGACTTATTTCCCCTGCAAACACTGTGTACTGTTTAAATGGATATCTATCTAATAGCCCTGAATAATGTCAATGAGGTCCTACGATATGCCTGAAGAGGACCACTAGCTCAGAACACTGGTCGGAAGACACAGATGTGTCCAAATCACCCAGAGAGAGGAGGTTAACTCTCCTTAGGCAGACTGCAGAAAATATGTTTAGCCATTTGCAGGGTTTGGCAATCCTTCCAAAATGCTTTACAGGTATGTGTTGGTGTTTCTCACTAGTTGTTTTGTATGCTCAGCTCTCTGTCCTGAGAAGTCTGAATTTATTAGACATCCATTATAATTGACATATTGTTGCAGTAGGGGTGAATAGATGCATTAGACAGATGATCTTAATTGGCTTCCATCCAAAAGAATTAAAATAAAAAGACAGCTGAATTTCATTCACATTTTCAATTAGTAAAACTTCCTTTCATTATTATAATGCCTGCTGAAACAGCAGCCACATCAGGGTGACAAATCCTGTTATCATGCTTTCTGCAATTGTCTTGCAAAAAGGCGTCTATTGAAAGCATTGTCTGAGCATGTGTATAATGCTGACAATCAAGCTCTGCTCAGAAAGCTGGGGGAGGGTGTCTGACTGTGATCTATACAGAAATGCATTTCTTTCCCGTGCTGCTGGCTCTTCAGTGCCATGCGCTTGCGGCGGGGCAATGTGCTCTGACAGGCTGTGCGTACTAACAAGATCAATCACTGAGCATTAGTGGAATTCTCATGCTTTCCACCTATTTTTCTTCCCTTTCTTTATTAAGCGTGATCCTCTGCAGGTGTTATTTGTTTGTCAGACTGTTACATAGCAAATGTGGAAATAATTTTTTTTAGGGAGCAGATAACAGCTGAACTCATACTGCAGAGAATATTTCACACTGAAGTACTAACAGAAAAGAATGTGAAAATAATCCTTTAGGCATTAGAGAATAAATAAATGGCTTCTTGGAGGTGGGGGAGCAAACAAAGGGGCAGTAGTGTGTTGTATTTTCAAATCCATTTTGAGTGGCTAACCAACCTAGTGCATTTGTAATGGTATCCCAGAGTCTTAGCTCAGCCAACTCACCTAACTTAACCAGATGAAATGATATTATTTATTTGTTCCATATGTGATACTGAAGAGAAACATGTGGATAACCAAGGAAATCAGTTCGCCTGGGACTTGAGTTATCAAGTTCCCTTTCATTGAGTTATATGCCAAGAGCCAAATGTATTGCTTGAGGGTTGTTTTCCTTCTATTTATTTAACTATTTACTTATTGAATTGTTCCAACTTACATAATTTCCTACATCCTACTTTTGACAGTGATGTTTTCTTATATCATCCCACCAAAATTACACATATGGTTCACAAACATCACATTAGGAGATGATGTTCAGGTTTCCACATGCAGAAACTGGGATCCATTAATTTCAAACATCCTAACAAAATATAGTTGTCTGATTCCAGAAATCCAATTAACAGATTGAAAACTTGGCATGCTGATGCCATGGAATTGCTGCAAGCCCCAGCACTTGCACAGATGAGGGTCATTACCACCTCTGATAGTCTTTTTTGAACTATGAGGATCTTAAAGGTCTAATCTTTGGAAGCTCTCTGGTTCATGGATTCCTCAGGATTTTGGACACCACTGTCACTGCAATTTTGTCTGCATAAAATCACCCTCTTTTTTTAGTGTGCCATACATCTACCAGCTTCAGTTACAGTCTGAGCATGATGAAACTCAGTGATGCTTTGTGGACAAGCAGATGAAATTATGTGCATCAGTTAAAGGACTGATCCTAAATTATATTCTTCTGTGCTAGAACTGTATCTTCTGTCCATGCTTCAAAAGCTTCTAGGGACAGATGAGCTGACCATTAGTCTCCTGGGAGCTGGTGTGCCTCCTCAGTGTGAAAGTACTAATGTAGACAGCTCAGGCAGAAATACATCACTGAAGGAGGAAGGAAGACTACAAGGCAGCAGAGAAAGGTGGCAAGCCAAGAGACCTGTTCTCCAACCACATGACTTCTCTGCGGTCTTGAAATTCCCAGTGTCATCATCCATGTTCCCCTAATTAACATTATTACATACATTTTCATACCAGTAATTCTGAGAGCATCTGGGAGACTTTTCAGCACATTTCCCATTCTCCTTCACAACACCATATATGAAGAGACAACCTCCAAGCAAAATGTGATAAATCCTTGCTACCATCCATAGTGAAAAAACAGAAGAAAAAAAGACTGGTAGGAAGAGTGACACTTTGCATGGGTGGCAAGAACCAGACTCAGTTCAACCTTCTGCAAAAAAAACCAAAACAAACTCCATTTTTGTAAGTCTCCCTCAGATGTGCTGTCTGGGTCAGCATTGCCCTCACTGACTCCCACATCCATCACAGAAAAGGCACCTTGCAGCAGGTTCCTGCTATCTTGAGTTATGCAGAGGAGTATTTCCCTGGAAAGACTCCTTCCAATGACATTTTCGATCAGCAAGTTTGCCGTCACCTAATTTATACATCACTGCTGGGACATGTCATTCATTTTCATAAATATTGAGTTCTTCAGTTGGATGATGCTAAGTAAATGTAGTTCTTGCCTGGAGAAATGAACTCCACATTATTTTCAAATTAATGCATTAGTACATTTTATTTCCTCAGATTTTTTGTTCTTTGTCTCACTTGTCCATAAAAATCCAACACAACTGGCTGGGAGTATTCCTCACTCCCAGTTTCACGAGTTTTGTTTTCCACTTTTTCATCTGGCTAGCCATCTCTGAAGGATTAATTAAGCACTAATGTAATATTTGTTAGAATTTCCATTAAATAAAGCCAAGACAACTTTGCTCTTGGTCAGGTTTCTGGTAAGGAATAAAATGTGTTTATTTTTTAATGATGCATTGGAGCTCCTGTAGTTGCTGTAAAGCATTCTTTATAAAGTGTGAAATGTAAAAAGAAAAGAGTAAACCAAAGCCTAGAACTAAACCCACTAAGGAATAATGATGAAAAGGGAAGAACACAAACCATTTCTCATCCTTCCTACTAGACACGCGTTTTATAGCTAATGCGTTTAATAAGTCAACATTGACTTATATTGCCTGAAAGCTCACTGAATTATTGAGTATCTGTGGTATGGATTATATGGGAAAAAATAGTTTGAAATGGCTTTTTCCTCTGTGAAAATTTAATTTTATTTATATTCAGCTACAGTTATTTTCTGAGGTTGTTATTAGATTACTTCATCTTTCCTACATATTTTAAAGAGCTGATGTGGTTTAGTAAAAAAACAGGCATTTTACGGAAGCTTTAGAAGCTATGGGGTTTGAAAAACACCTGAGGAAAGTTTAACTGAAAGAAAGACAAAAGAATAAATCAACAACAACAGCATTTCTCTAAGACATATGTCTACTAATTTACCCTGAATAAAGCATCTGTCATATACTGGCCTTTTTTTTCAGATAGATAAATATTGACTTGGTTTGATTTTTTTGTGTCCTCTAAATAAATCATAACAATCTGAATATTTTATTTTTTCCCCGGGTAATGACAGGGCACACTGCTGGTGAACAGAGCTGAAGATGGAGCTGCTCCAGGCACAGGTACAGTGCATCCTTTACTGAGGACCTGCTTATTAGATTTTCAGCTTCCAGTCTTAAGTGGTAGATTAATTTGGCAGACATTACATAGGAGGCAGAAAACTGCCTTGTTAACCATTCCCCACATTGAATTGGGACAGTTCTCTAGTGCCCGGCAAACAAGACAGTTTTCCAGAAAGGATGGTGTCTGCAGCTCAGAGGCAGAGCCTCCTGATGGCTGCTTTGCAAACATCCCTCTGAAATCCTGCCCATGGATGGCACACCTGCAGGAGCCATGTCACCAATATCATGCTTGTCAAACACACCTTTGAGAATCTTTATTTACAGGCATGGATAATAAACAAATCCATTTTGTGAAAAGGAGAGCTGTCAAAATTTATTTTTTTTTTTTTATTTTTTTGGCGCAGGGAGGGAAATAAAGATCCCAGGGACTGCCCAGTGACAGGATTGCTAGGACACATTCCTGGGATGTGGAAACAGCAGTGTAGTCTGTGTTTTGTATGAGTCTGCAAAGCATTCTTGATTTAGAAAAAAAACCCAACACTTTCTTATGAAAAAACATATCATCACTTTTGCTACCAACTACAGTTACTAGCCACCTAGTAACTGGTTGTCCATCTAATCTGAACAACTAACCTCTCTACCACACTATTCCATTCTCCACTGTTCTTTCCTGGCTAGTTATACCTTTCATCTTTGTTCCATCTGGTGCTTCTTAAATGAACCAGTTACTAAATAATGAAATTTGCCACTACAGCCAAACACAACCATCACATTCCATTTGACCATGCTGTCTTCTAGGGCTGTATGCCTTGGCATGGGTAAAGCAGAAAACTCTGGTTCTTGGGTGCAGCCTTCAAAAATAATGACACATATGTTAACATGGCTCTCATTCTCCAGGAAGACTTGGTTTCACTGGATCCCAGCCTAAATAAATGCAATTTGGAGCAGAAAATATTTATGTATCTGATTATTTGGTCTCCATCCTTCAAATCATTGTGTTGTCCTCTGTGGCCAGTTCCTGAAAAGAAATAATCATTTCTTTATCTTGGATTGTTTAGCTTGATACTGTTAAATCAGTGAAGCTGCTCTCGTCCATCAGTCTGGTCTGGGGCACTTTGCTGAATAAAGGTCTTATATTGCAAATTTCTTTCTAAAACATCTTTCCTTTTGGGGAGTGATTGTATATTGTAGAGATATTTTCTATTCTGAGAGTATGACACAGTGGAGCCTTAATTCCTCTGGTTCATTATCACACTGCAAATAATGGGACAGCAGCAAAAAAAACACCAGAGCTGCTGTTGGTATAACAGTGAATTCTTGTGCATTAAAACTGCTAACAGAAAGGGTGTAGCCACAGCACAACTCACATATTAAAAGCCCACAACTTTCACTTGCAGTAATTAATTTGCATGGTCTTTCCAGGCCTACTGCACATGCTTACAAGTTGTGTAACAATACATCACAGTCCCTCTGCTGTAACTGGAGAGCTTGGTGTCAGCTACAGATGAGTCTGTGGCTCTGGGAAGCACTGGGCAGAGAGTCTCATGTGCTCCGAGCACCACAGCATAGGTTTGCTAAAATTTCACAGTGAATAAAACCTGACATAAAATTTCACACTATATTTGTATAATGTTTCTGTTTTAGGAGAAATAGTTTAAAATATTTTCTTCCAAATAATCCTCTTAAGAAATCTTCTTTTTAAATTAAGACAAGACTGCTTCACCTTTGGCTAGATGAGTCCTGTTGAACATGTTATCTCCATGGCACTCACTCTTAGGTTGCCTGCCTTCCTCCTTTCCATCAACCAGCACACACATCTTGGTGGTAGAACAGCATGTCCTGCTCTGAGCCAGCCCTCACAGCTCCCAAACAGCATCAGCTCGGGGACAGCCTCACACTGATCCACCACACGGGAGCACAGAGGAGAAAGTGAGAGAGGAATTAGCAATACAAATCCATCTGTCATCCTAAGTGCACCTGAATGGTGCTTCTCGTTTTCAGGACTATCCTGGATCCTATGATAATGTAGGAAAACATTTCTAAATGCTTTGTAAACCACACATATTTGATTTTCTAAAATATGTAACTTTACATTTCTATTTTATTTTTTTCTTCATATCAATGTTCTTCTTACTATACATAAATTTTCAAAAAGAAAGCACTGAAAAAATTGCAGTGCTTTAAAAGCAAACAAAGAGATTGTCTTTGCTATAGCAGAAAATACAAACAGTAATTCTGTGTACACCACACTGCCCAAAAGCTCATTGTGTCTGGGACAGATAAAGATCCACATTTCAAGCATAAATGACAATAGGCAGTCCTTTTTTAATCCATACAACAAGAGACACAATTTTAGCCAAAAAAAAATGGTAGCTATTATTAACAGGCACCATGGTCCACATCTGACAAGATTCTTTAGGTCTTGTTAGCTTAAGGTGGTTTCAGTGGTGCCACTTCCTGAAGACATCAAGCATTGCAAGCTATTATTTAGAAGCACATCCAGTCTTCATGTAAATCAATGTATTAAATGCTGGAGTAATAATGAGCGAGGATAGACTGTTTCTGGCTTGGTTTTTTGCCATTATCAGGATTAATTTAGGCTAATGTTAAACCCTTTGCATTTCCCCTGGTTTCTTTATCACCATTTATAACGATTTAGTGAAGCACATTTAGTTGAGATTTTTTTTTTTTCCTAAAGAACATGATGATGCTCTTTTATTAGCATAAGCACTCAAACTGTGTCCAATGTCTTAAAGCAATTTATACAAATCATAATCACTTCAGAATTTTATTCTGAAATTAATGCTTTAAGAGTTTTGATGAAGACACTAATTTCAAACTTTCTACTTTAAATACTTCAACAGTGTGAATTAGCAATCTCTGTCATCCATGGCATGTGATGCTCATGAAATCTCAGCATAGGAATGCACCGAGAGTTTATCTAACACCAAGCATCAGCAAGGGTGGTGGAAATGACCTGAGCTCCCATGGTATTCAATGATGTTTTTCAGAATCCTGTGAAGATGCTGTGAAACTTGACAGTCATCAACTTAATTTCCACCCAAAAAGTAACTAAATCCAGCAGCAATTTACTCTGATCAGACAAACATTAACTTTACTGTGTAGTACAGGTCTCACACAAATCCAAAAATGTCATATACTTCCTCCTTTGACCAGGACCAGTCAGTCAAAAGTTGGTGGAAGCTGTCTTGTTTCACTATGGGACATAGTGAGGATAGACACCAGTATTAACATTACTTACCAGGTATCTCCATGCCTCCTGTGTGACCCTCAACAGTGGAATGTGTCTTTTTGGCCTCAGTTTCCCAAGTTCAAGCAATGTGAAGTGAATTGCTGAGGGGTATCACAATCTGATTTGTTTTCCAACCTGGTATTTGCCATTCCTTCTCTGGAGACACTCAAGACCTGCCTGGATCTGGTCCTGTGTAACTTGGTCTAGGTAATCCTGCTCTGGCAGGGGGGTTGGACTAGATGATCTTCTAGGTTCCTTCCAACCCCTAACATTCTGTGATTCTGTGATTATCCCAGGAGTCATCAGCATTCTTCACATGGGGATTGCTCTGCAGCACAGTGGAAAGGCCTGTAAGGATATTTTATTACTGCTCCAGCCATAGCACACAGCCCTCCTGTGGAAATGAGAAATGTATGGGAGAAACCCCTTAAACACTCACGGTGACCTTGTTTTTTTCAAAGATGAGGGCACCATGGATGCCAAATGAATAGCAGCCACACAGCACTCATGGCCAACATGCTGTTACAGGTGAGCTTTCTGGCCCACAAATCATGCAGAATAGACCTGGGACAATTACAATGCCTCTTTCTACTTTTCTGCTCTGGTTTGTTCAGGTGTGCATCTCAGGATTTGTACTTTGCCCATCAGAGCACACACACATTTGGAATGTGGATGGCAAGGGGACGAGGACAGAGTTAAAATTCTGCCTCTACAATCTATGATCTCAAGAGACACATTTGAAACAACTCAAAGACCTTCAAAATCATCCAAGAATGTAGGATATAAAAGACTGTACAGCAGTAGTCATCAAAGACAGCATATGTAGTTTAACTGAATTTGTCTGGAGTCCAATTAAGCAATAAGACACAATAGGGTGTCATATTATTGGGCCATTAATGCACATCTCACGAGCTCTGGGAGGCACAAGGCCAAAGAGAAGTGCATTAATGTTCTGGTAATACATGCTTTGTCATGACCCACTCTATTTTCATGTAGGATAATATTTGTCTTCTGAAAAACATAAGAAAATATATTTGAAAAATCTGGAAACCAAAATTAAATTTTCATGCAAGTCTAAGCAGTGAGGAAGAGCTGCACCTTAGATGCCATAAATTGGGAGATGCAGGATGGACAACAACTGACTGGAGCTTCTTGCTACACTTCAGACATCTCACTGACAATCAGGTAGGGATAATTTCTTAACCCCAAACTGAGTTCACCTGGCTTTTGGGTGAAACAAAATCCAACCCTCAGATGCAAAATCAAAAAGGAGGGGAAATATGTTAAAGAACATTGTAAAAAATACTTTCTCAAATAGCTACATCCAGATAACATATTAGTAAGTATTTTCAAATTGCTGAACAAGAAAATCAAGGCACTGACTTATTTTTTTTTACACAGAATACTGGAAAGATAGGAGTACTAGAACCCTGATACTAGAGCAAGAGCCAAATAATGTGGTTAGTGTGACATCAGAACTCAGGGGAATTAATAGACCAGCAAATGAGGGGTTCAATCAATACAGACTTAAATGGTAATAAATAATTATGTCAATCAATATGGTTTCATAGAAAATACATCTTGTCAAATTCTTTTAATCACATTTTTGATGAAATTACTATATACGTTTATAAAAGTGGATGCATTAACTTAATATATTTAGAGTGAATGCACTTCAACTTAGTACCACATTATTTGNTTTTAAAAAGTCAGAGATACCTAAAGCTTCCAGAGAATGTCCTGAATTCCTGCAGTCAATCTTCCAGGCATGCACTGTAATGTGTATGCTGAGTGACAAATGAAAAGACAAAACAGATATATTTCTAAGACTCCCAGGCAATCAATTTTATTTTGCTTTTACCTAGAGCCTGGGATAAACTTGAACTTCCTTCCTATCTGCCCACTAGAAGAAGCTTCCTAAGTGGTATAAGTGTGTCCAATGATACCTGAGAAGAGGGTTCTTGTAGCTCCAGGTGGTCTACCTGCACCTGTCTACAAAAAAAAAAAAAAAAAAAAGGTTTTTTTTGGACATACTGACTTTATACAAAACAACTTTTATTTTCATGTATGATTTGGGCTGAGTTTGACCCATATTATTAATCTCAGTTACTCCTATTTTTCCAGTAGTAGCCTCCCCTTACCTTCTTCAGCAGGAAAGCAGGAACAGAGACCACCAAAGTGGAAATAGCAGGTACTGTTTTGCTGAGGGTAAAAGGGTACAATGTAACCAAAGTAAGGTCATCTCCTCTACATCAAAGAAACTATCTTTTTCTCTGTGAAAACCACAAATGGGTGCCTTGAATGCTCTACCATCATGTGACAAGTGTTTGAGAGGTGTTAATAAAAAACTCGCATCACCCCATTACAGCACTGCTCTGACTGGGGTAACAAACTCACATCTAAGTCTGGCACTAAGATGGTGGATTTTGGAATGACATGTTCAACAATCTCAAAATCATTAAAACCTAAATCATCAGTATTTCCAGTCTTACCAAAAAAAAAGTATCCTTTTAACTTAGTCTCCAGTGTCTTCCTCCCCTAAACTAATCAATGTTGATACATTTTTGACTAAAGCTTGTCTCTGTACATCACCCATCATAACCTTAAGGCACAGTCAAGCTGCGTCTCAGAGCTAAGCAACCTGCCACACCATGATCAGATGAGAGCTACATGGTGGCTGTCACGTATTTTGGAGTCTCATGCTACATGACTTTGGTCAACTGATTCTATCTCACATGGGACATAATGTGATTTTTCAAAGGTCCTTTGAATTGACATTGCTCTTGCTTTGAGAGGAGCACAACAGGCAGGTCCTGTTTTCTAGAATAAAAGGGCTTTTTATTAGATTACTGATATCTAGCTGTAAGGAATTCAATTAAGAAAAACCATTTATCATAGTCACATTCAAAGAAACATTCTCACAAGATGCACCTTTCTTTAATTTTTGCTGTTAAAAGCATTTCACCATCAGCTCCCTTCCCCCTTCCCAGCAAGCCTTGGTTACTCTGGATTGCTGCCTCCTAAGATCCAATTACCGTCTCTCATTTTCACTGCAAGGTTTCACTCTCCACAAATGAATTCTGGAGAATATAGCTACAACTGAAAAGCAAACACTATTAAGGAGAAAGAAATAATAAAAAACATCCTGTACAGATTAGAAATGCCGACATACAAATACTGAAGCAAGTTCTCTCATGGACAGTGAAAGATAATAGGTACAGAGGAAATGGATTTGACTTTCACTGGTAAAAGAGGAGGATCAGTGAAAAAAAAGAAACTCGAGCATAACAGAGTGTAGGACTTTCTTCCCTGCAATGAGATGCTTACCTGCCATCGCACATGTATGCAGCACTAAGCATAGCAGTTTTCCACCAGCTGGTTCAGCTCTCTGCTCCTGGCATTGGTATCAGTACCTGGAGAAACCCAAAGGCTGTCTTTAAAGACCTCAACATTATTTTGAGTATTTATCACTAAGTGAGGTTTTGCCTTTTTTTGCTCTCTCAAGAAACAAAACAGATGGAAGAACAGAAGAGAAATATAAATTCTTCATCACGTAAATAAATAGACATCCATGCACATAAAAACACAGGCAACCTTACTATGAGAATAACTGCCTAAGCCTGTTAGCATACACCCACAGCCACATGTGCTCATGAACATGCACAAGATTATATAACTTTGGTTATGTAGTTGAACTCACTACATGAAAATATTAAATTCAGAACTGTTTCCGTGGGAATACCGGGGCTTGCACATCATTGTGAAGAAACATCTGTCCTGATTTGGGATTCACCAACATACCTTAGCTTTTCTTGCTTGATGTTGGTTGAAATTTTATAGTCAAAAGCCCTCAGGCAACTTACACTAGCCATGTACACCCTCGGGGAAATGTGACTTTAGTTACATGCCTGATACCAACTGATGCCAACAGGAACAATTTTAATTAGAGACATTCATTAATATCATAAAGAACTGTTAATTGAAGTGAGTCAACCAGTCTACTGGCAATCTTACACAATTTTTTGAACCTGTCTTTCTAAAGGAATTGTATTTCAAGATGGCTGAGAATCACTAAGGAGTTAGTGCATTTTTTAAGGATTGGGAGGAGTTCTAGTTGTCCTGTTCATTGATTTTGATGGCAGAGGAGCAGTTCAAATTCCAATAAGAGCTGAAAAATTTCTCAAAAACTTCAGCTAAGCCTTTCACTTAAGTCTGTATCCTAAAATCTGTACATGATTATTTATTTGCAGGATAAGAAGTACTTGCACAGCATGCATTTTCTTCCACTTCTTCATACACTATTCTCCAGTTTTGAAGGGCTAAATACACTGCTTTAAATATCTCTTTTAAAAATAAGTTATCCCTTATTTTATAATGCAATCCCACTGATAACAAGCATGTGCCAGGGATGTCTGAGCTATTGGTTGACATTGCCATGATGCATTACCAGATCAGGAGTCAAAGTCAGAGCTAAGGACCATGCTAAGAACCAGCACTGTCCATTCTCACTGCGAGCCATGCATTTGTGCACTGTAATGAGAGGTTCCACTTGCTAGAGTAAGGTGATTTTTTTAATGTTAAAAGCTCTGGTTCTAACTAAAAGAGTATTTCTAGCTCTTACAGTGGTAAAAAAAAAAAAAAGCTGAAAATACCTCACAAGAGCAACTTCAAAGTAATCAAAATCTGAAATAAGGGAAACCCCACTGAAATTCAGTTCCTGATGTATAAAGTATAGGACTGGATAGTAAGTACAGTTTGCCACCCCAAAGCCACAGGCTACTGAAAGTTAGAGCCCACTGGAATTTAGGAAAGGGTAGATCAGCCACCCAAGTACAAAGCCAGGTAAATTCATACTCCTACCAATTTAATGATCAGAAGAGAAAACATCAGTTGTTGTTGTTTTTGTTGGGGTTGGTTGTTTTTTTAGGTAGAAAAATACTGCCTGGTATTTTCTGCTTTTAAATACCCTATTGAAATGTAGGAATAGACACAGCACAGCTGGGTGCAGCCCACTTACCACTACGCAGCTCAACATGGGCTTTCTTGGGATTTTCTGTTCTGTTTGACTCACTGAACACACCTGAGACACTCTGACATCAGTAGAGAAAATAACCAGAGTGCTCCCAGGCTAACAAATGCTCGGGTACAGTCCAAGCGCCTTACCTGATTTGGGAGAAAAGTCTGCAGCCTTTCAGGATGATGTCAGCTATGTGTTGGGGCTTGGCAATGGAACAGCAATGTCCACGCGAGGCTGAAACCAGAATTTTGAGCTGCACTTCAAGCTTTCAAAATAAAGTGTGATGAATAATCTCCTCTGCCCATCTCTAATGATAATCAAGATAATGAATTCTGCAATAGCTGCAATTTGAAGACTTAGTTAAGGCAATTCTCAAGTAACCTACATGAATTTAACACACAAAAATAATTAAACTTGCTCTGGAACAGATGCTACACAAACAACAGCAATCAAATGGTTCACAATTAGCAGACCTTACCTAGCAGTTAGTTTACAGCAGTTCGGAGTGACTGAAAGAGAAAAACAGACATAATGTATATCATTTCAAACACAGCACAACAGACTCACACTATTTAAGAAAATTCAATAATTTTAATCAATTTTCATTTTGTTAGACCCTTTCATTCATGATAGTTTTTGCTTTTGTATATGTATATATGCAGACATATATACACACATCCCATATTCTTAGCAGTTCCATCAAAATCCGTTCCAGATTTTATTATTTTATATTTCATCTCAGAAGCACACTGGCAAAAAAAAAAAAAAAAAATCAATTGCAGAAAACTCAGAGTCAGGTTTTAACACAGCTTAGGTGCACTTGCATGTGGAAAAAGCACAACCATGTGCCCATCAAAAGCTCTCATGATTATTCATTCAGATTCATCAACTGTAAGCCAAAAGAGCAATCTGGAGATTTTAATGTATGAAAGACTGTTCGTGGATTGTGTGGCAAATACATATATTTATACAAATTGTCCATGTGCTTGTGGAAGCTGGACACTGGCTTACTACCAAGGTATGTCATCAAGGTATGTCCATTTTATGTACTGGCTACCTTCTAGGGACTGCAATGACAGGCAGCAGCTAAGTATTTATTATAACAATTAGCCAGTTTGAGGTATCTAACCCATTTTCTACCTTGGCTAGGTAAGGACTGAGCTAGAAAGGAGCCAATGAACTGCCCTAATACTTGGGGGCAAATAAAAGAAAGGGAAAGCAAAAACGACAATAAAAGGAAGCTGATTTACAGGAAACTTTCAGATCGACTTTATGTGCGCAGCTCCTGGAGAAGTTTCAGGGCCAAATTCAGCAGTGACACAAGCGACGGTCTAAGTTAGATATGTGTCAATCACAAAAAGAGTGTCAACTGGGAGAACTGGCAACATACTTTAGTAGCACTTTCATAGGGTGATTTGATGATGGATGGTTGTGTGATCTGAACTGTAATTTATGCACTGTGGCAACTGAAGGGGAGGTTGGCAGCACAGAGAGTAGATGACAAGGGTGAAAAAATAAAACAGACTTTCACCTTTAGCAGCAATATCCTCATTCTTCCAAAATCCACACTAGGAGTATTCCAGACTTCTTTTAGCAGGGCTGCAGAGTTGCTCACGGGTGCCAATTACAAATATTTTGCTGATTTACTAAATTATCTCTGACATTTACTTCCCTTTCCTGATTGAGGTCACCTGAATTGGCTCAACTGTATTTCAGGGGGTGTCTAAATTTAAAATTCAAGAGTTTATGTCAAGTGTTACAATTCCTTTCCCATTTCATTGCCTTGGTGACTGACACTGTGTGAGTACCTGACCACTGGCCCAGCCCATTTCTTGAGGACAGACCACAACACCACAAACATCAGTGATTCTTTTATTCTGCAAGGCTCTTGCTGGAAGCGGAATAACTTTGACACTGCCTTATGCCAACCTGTTCTAGTTGACGCAGGAAGAGATGAATAAGCCAGATCTGTCAGAGTTGAAGAGACAGAGAGCCACCAGTAATTCTCACCATTAGTGATCCTTTGTAGAGGTGCCAAAATTCTCCAGGAAAGCTGCTTTTTAGGCAGAAAATGGAATTTTTCACAGAAAAGGATCTTTTTGTTAAAGGACCAGCTTCCCCCTCCCCCCCCCACAGTTATTTGAAGGTTTCATTGAAACAGTGCATGCTTCAATTTCCAAGGGTTTTCGCTGATATTTTTTTAAAAAATCTTGGAGCAAGCATAAATCACAATCAAAGCAGATTCGATGCAGCAATGCTGCTGTGATACCTGATTCCCACCCAGACACTTTCTGACCTTCTTGACCTGCAGAGGCTGACTTCCCTCACAAGACCAAGCTTTCCATGATGCACTGCGGCCAGAGCCGTCCCCAGGCGGTCCTGCCATGGCTCCAGACAAAGAGAAGCTATGGGGCATCCTATGCTCTGCTCAGAAAGTCAAGACCTTAAAATAGATGAAGGACTGAGCTAAAACCTAACACAAGACACTGAGATATTTGGAGGAGGGGTGTTGAAATTGCATAATTTAGCTTTCCCACTGAAAAGTTTTCTTCAGCAAGACAACCTCCATCTTTTACCCATCTCCAAGCCTTCTGTTTTGACACTGATTTCCTTCCCTTTTCTTCTTTTTGGACATCACTGGGACTGGACAATCTGAACAGGCATTTGGGAGGATGGAGTGAATTGTGGCAGGAGATGGGGAATTTTGCCTTTTGTTTTCCATAGGCAAGAACAAAAGGAGCAGTATTTTCTGCTTTGCACTCTGCCTTCCAGCTGATTGCAATGTGACAGGTGTGCTAATGTTTGGGGGAGTTCATCATTCCACTGGTCTGCTTTTAGTTTCTAAAACAGGGTGCCTAGGATATCAGACTGAAGGGGTTTGTGTTATATTTAAATCTGGAGTAAATAACATTTAAACATTAATGTTGCTGCTAAGTTGAGTCTTAACTTAGAAAAGCTGTTCCTTAAATCAGTCTTTTGCAATGCACGAGTGTAGAGGAAGCAGTTTGCTCTCATTACCACTCCTGTAAATTCAGATAAATCATTTAATGAGCACACAAAATGTGTGATTGAGAAATCAGGGTGAAAATTTAGAGCATTTACTAAAACAAGAAAATAGTAAAAAATAACAAAATCAATCAGGAGCAGCCTGACAATATACAATGAGAGAGGTGGGTTGGAGAACAATTTGATAGTTGGGTTTTTTTTACTTTATAAAAAGCATTTTTAAACCACTTTTATCAGTGTACTAACATAAGGTTTTCCTTAAATACATTATTAAAGTTAAAATATTTTTTTTAAATGGATATGCACACATATAAAGTATCTTTCATCTGAAGATGGAAAATGCTTAGCATGTCTTATATCTGAGAACAGACAAGTAATCAGGAGCAACATCCAAAATGAAGGTGGGTGATTTTTAAAAGCCATCAAGCAATGACCTGCAAGATTTCAGGACAGTGACCAGAGGCCTTTGCTGCCCTCACCAGCTTTGGGCCACCAAGTGAGAGCCCAGAAGTAACATTGCATGTTCTTGCTGGATTAGAGATGCTCATGGGCCCTCTCAACGTCCAGATAGAAGATTCCACTCTTTTTATTTTGACTATTTAATATGCAAAATTCCTTCAAACCATCATTCTCCATTTTCATCTTTGACATACGTTCAGCAAATAGAAAAAATTAAAAAGTAATGAGGAGAGTTCCCAACTGCTTTGAGAAGATTCCACATATGTGCTAATTAGCGATTCTGTCTGAAAATATTCCCTGAAAGCTGTATGGGTAGTGCAGCCTGGGATAAATAATGCAAATGCCCCATGGCACTGTCACAAACACCACAATCAGGGCTGTTTGCTATTTCAGTGAGACTCTCCAAGTTCTGCACCTGAGACTAAAATATTAATGAAGTAAAACTGTAGTAAACAAACCTCCAGTCCCATTCCCCCACCCACAGTCAGCACACACACGCTCATGCACCCAGCACCCACTGGCTTTCCTGGCACAGGATGAAAAGTATTTTAGGAAGATGAGACTTGACTTATGAATGTTGCCTTTGTACATAAAACTACTGCTTCTCCCAGTTGCTACACCAAGCATCTCTTCATCACTGGACTGGTGCCTGCTCAGGTCTTTGATGCTAGAAATGGGAGGAGCATCGCTGAACATTAACACCAGCAGTTTCTCTGCAACCTGGACTCACCAACCAGCATGGATTAAAAGAAAACCAAACAAACCAGTGGTTTGCAAACATTTCCCACTCCCCTTCAGTACAGACACATCAATCTGCTGAACCAGAAAGTTGCTATTGTAGACAAGAGGCAAAAACCCAGACATGCCAATGGGGAGGTCTGCTCTGCCTTGAGACCTCAGCCAGTCCCAGGGGGTCCCCAGCTCAGCTCTACATAATGCCACACCACAGACTGTCTGCCCTTGTGATGGGAAATGGCACTGTCTGGCAAGGTACAGCTCTCTGGTCACATAAAGGGCAGTAAAGATATAAAAATACCTCTGGTATCTCTCCCTTTGGACAAGCAGACAAATCTGAGTTGTCCTTTAACATATACTTTCATTTACTATAAAACTCAAATCCACGCTGGAAAGTGGCACCAGTCTCTAGAAACACAAATTTCACTGACTTTCAAAATCAAAATGGTGGCTAAGCAATACTATCTAGCTATTTAGCTGCATATTGGGTTGCAACTGACTTCTGAGGAGGTTAAGTCTTTAATCTACTTAGATGCTTTGGAAAATACTCTCAGTTAAGTGCTCAAGCCACTTCTGAAATAAGAGTTAAGATTTTAAAGTTGCAGAGAGGCTTTAAAGAACTTAATGCAGCATTCTCCTGGACACAAAGATACATCTCTGGAGTTAAATTTTGCTTTCTTACAAATACACCTTCCCTGCTAACTGCATCACATCTCTGTCAGGTGCACACCAGAGTGAAATGCAGAGCAAATTTCTACCCCTAATGACTGTTCACAAACTATTGTCCAAGTTACAAATAGCCATTAACCTGTCCACTCGTATTTTAGTCTACGGCCTCATACTGCAAATAATTTATTCCGAGATTATGGGGACTGCACATTCTTGCAGGCTTTTTTATTAAATGAGAGCCCTGCTGTTTTAGCCCTATGTTACAATACCTGTCCACACTTTTTAGCACAATTCAGCATCAAAAACTAGTCTATAAATGTCAGCCCATGAACAGCATCCAGTAAAGCCAGTGGAGAAAAAAAAAAAATTGTGTTGCTAGTTTGATAAATGAGGGATAAATAGCACCATTAAGGGAGGTTTCTAGCAATACAGTAATCTGTTCAGAAGTTGAAGATTTGTGATAGAGCTCTCAGCTATCCCAGAATGCAACCTGAGTCCGTTTTCAGACCTTATTTTTGTCATGAGATTTGTAAGCTCTGGTCTGCGGAGTGGTTGCGTATGTTTGCCTTTGTATACCCAAAATCCTTCCCCATCTCCTGTCCTTGAGTGGCAGCTGTCCAGCTGGATCTTAAGGATCTTGGGAGACTCATCAGATTGAAAACATCACATTTCCTTGGTTACTACTACTTGGTTACTCCATAAATCAAGAAGCAGCATCAAAGGTTATGTTCATCTACCCCAAAAGCACTAGTGCCAGAAATGTTGCCTACCTCCCAGTACATTTTTTTAGGAACATTTGAAATTCCCCTCAAAAAAACCCAGAAGTGTGACCTAGACTAATCCATCACGATGACAAATGAATTTTTCCAGTGGTTTGAGATGCACTAATGAAGGCTGTGTTCAGCAGACTGTTATCACCTGCCATCAGCCTTCCTATCCCTGCCTCAGTACCTGCTTCTCCCTCTCCCTTAAGCACATCCCAGATGCCTCTCAGCCCAAACCATGGCTGCAAAACGTCCCTGTTGTATAGCTGGCTTCTTAACCTCATTTAAATTCTTCCTTCAAGCTACCTCCACCACGATGCCCTCAAATTACCCCCATCTTTTAATGAGAAGGATGCTATGTATACCCGTTTTATCGTTATTGTAGTCTTTCAGCCCAGCTGCCTTCCATCCAGTAGCTCCTGCCTGTTATGCAGATTGCAGGCTCTCTGGGGTGCCAACTGCTCTCTTCCTTGCATGTCTTCACAGTGTGTACCATGAAGGAGCCCTGATCCTGGTCTGGGGTCCCATAACGCAAACAACTAGAGAAAAGAATAATTTGTTACCCTGGATTGCAAATCTTCTTCTGCAAGAAGAAATAAAGCAATTTCCCCAGGCTGTCAGAGGCACTTTCATGTGTCAGTATCATAGCTCTCTTCTGGTGATGACAATGGTGCATCCAATTTCCAGGCACAAGAGGGAACATTTACTGTGCTGATGTGAGCTCTGCGTGTTGCTGCTATACGTATCACCAAGCCAGGGAGAATAGAATGGCTTGTAGGGAAGGAACGTGATATTGGGGAGGCAGCTTTCTGTAGGATGTTGGTTTTTAGTGTGAGGTGAACTTGAGGGGTGGCCTTTGATAGGATTTTTCCTGTGTGTGAACCCTTTCCTTTCAAGAAATATGATATTTGTCTTGCGTTCTAATTTTGTACCTCGCAATCATGAAGGAAGAAGCTGTGCAAAGTTTGTTTGCCCAGATTTATTATTAAGTACAAATCTGCACTCTGGATTACGTACACTGAAGTGAAATCACCAGTGCAGGTCTGGCTGTGAAACAGGCAATTTATATCTGCATTCAAAATTCATACAAAGAATATTATATTATCAGTAGGTATGTGATTTGTCTTCCCCCTGTCTAGAGAAGCCTCAAAAATATTCAAGTGCTGTACTCTTTTTTTTCAGCTCACTCCTTGGGTAATTGAATCCTGCTATTAGCAGTCAGGTACTAAAGTTTTTGTCCCATAAGGATTTCACTTCTTGGTACAAAAAAGGTCAGTTCAGTTAGTAAGAAGCATTGAACTATACTGTCAGCACCTCATATCGGTGGTTTCAAATACTCCAGGGTCTAACCATAAATACATTTTCAAACAGAAAATAACCAATGTCATCTCCTTCTTCTGCAGAAAAAATGTAAGAGTTTCCACTCAGCAAGCATAGCACAAAGATGTACTTAACCTATTGCAAGGCAAGCTGTACCTACAGAATGTTTTACAAATAATTAATACTTCATTTAAGGTTCCACTTGTGCTAACTTGACATGCTATGTACTTTACCATCATTTTTAATTGAAAATATGAAGCTCAAGCATCAGCAGCTTCAAAATAAAATCTTGATTTTCTCTCTCTCTCTCATAATCCCTTCTAGGTTTCCTTTCACGCTTGTGACCAGTATATAAGTACTACACCAGTTATCCAAGCCTATAAATAAGAATTGATATTTTGCCTTCTGTGTTAAGACACTGCAAATAAGAAAAGGACTGGCATTTTCATAATGTTTAAAAACATGCCATTATACTGAACCTATCTCAGCAATCTAGCTAAATTCCTTAGTAAAACAATCAGTAAAGAAGTAATTGATTATCTTTGCAAAGGAAAAAATATTGCATTGTCTATGGTGGGGAGGCACAGTTGGACAACTGAAAAATGAAAGGAAAATGGAAGTGGTTCACAATCCATCGTCTCAAATATCCCTTCATTGATACGCCTGAGGCTTTTCATGACTGACATCTGTCAGTCAGGTGATTACACCTGCCCTAGTATTTTGTCCCAACTTTAGACATAAAAACCTTTCATGTCAGGACTGTTCTGAAGTCAGTAACAGTCATCAAATCAAAACCTTTAGGTCATTTTCCACCTATTAACCTGGATGTAGTCATTAAATTGATTATATTAAAAAAAGCTAATTTATTTGGGATATTTAGTCTTTGTATAATCCATCAACTGTGCCTATACTATTTCCTTATTCTCTAATTTGAGTGATAATATAATTACTTCTGTGGATTTCTGGCTATGTTCTCTTTTTTATACAGAGGGACCCATGAGTGACATTACAGCATTTCTAGTTTGTGAGGGTCTTGACTGAAGAAAATGTCCTTTCACTATTCCACTCAATGCTTTAACTCTGTGCTCCATCTTCAAGTGCTCGTGCTTCACTCCACTGGTTCTTCCCTCATTACTGGTACTTTGGTGGTCATTGGGCCTTTTAAACTGATGACTGACAGACAGAAATGAGACCATGCATTTCTTGATTTAATCAAAATATTCAATTTTTGGAATAGTCAATTCCATTTAAAAGAATGGCAAATAGATAAATTGCTGTTTTAGAACATGCCCAACATTTAGGAAACATCTGCAGGCCAAGCTCAAGGCAGGCTGGACAACTTGCTGCAAAAGGAGGTGCAGCTGCCTAACCACTGGCACTGTTCATTCTGCTCTCACAGAATGCTGCACATACTGCACACTGCAACTCTTTACAGCTTGAGCCAACCCTCTCTGATATCTCATTAGACCAATTTTGTATCCAGTGTTCTGTGTTAAGGTATTTCAAGTAAGAAAAGGACTGGCATTTTCATAATGTTTAAAAACATGCTGTTATAGTGAACCTATCCCAGCAATCCAGTTAAATTCCATAGAAAAAAAATCAGTAAACAAGTAATTGATTCATCCTGGCAAAGGAAAAAAATACTGTGGTATTGAAAAAAACATTTATAAACATGTAATTACAGATTGGAGATGAGCTGCATACCTGTCTCCTCCATTTATCCGGAACTCTCACTGGTTTACACTTGCTTGAAAATTAGTCTAAAATTCAAGGAGAACAGTCCATATGCTGCAGAGTTTGGTACCCCACGCTCAGAGATGGCAGTGTCAACAGCGGGCAGAAAGTGAAATTAAATGGCCCAGGTGCTGCCCTGGCTCCCCACATCATCCACTCACCACCTTGATGGTAATGTGGTTTGTAAGTGAGGAGCTCTTACCTAACTTCTCAGACCAGCTTTGTCTTACACTGAAGCAGTGGGAAGTCAGGAACAGACCTGAGAGGGATGCTAGGGCTGCTTTCAGTGCTTCTGACTCCTCTACCATCAGGAAGACACTCTCTTACACTCCATCCTTCCTCCTGTGCCACCTCAGCTGCAATGTCCACATGCCCAGGACAATGCTGTTTGACAGACCTCACTCACTTCTTGCTCAACCCTGCCGCTCACTGCCAGCTCCAGCAAAGGGAAGGGACAGGTTGGGGAGCTCCCCGAGGAGTGCCCAGAGTTTGTAGGAAGTCTTTGGATGGGTGGAAAAAAAAAAAAAAAAAAGGAGAGAGAGAGAGAGAGTATTTCTCAGGACTGAAATTACGCGAGGTGCGGAAATGAGATGATGAATATCATTAATGCTTGGACTAGCTGGGAAATGGCAACCTCTTGGTGTAAATGTGGGTCTATTAAAGAGGGAGGTCACCCTTCAGGGATTGCAGCAGGGGAGGCAGAGGAGAAGAAAGGGAGCTGAACTTTCAAAGCAGGAGGTTGAGCTGTGGACTGTATTTTCTTCTCTACCCACACTGCAGTGCTTATTTGCTGCTGGGGCTTATTAATTTTTCACTTATGCCACGCTAAAAATAGTTAATTATTGAAAATGCATATCTGTCTGATGGCGAAAGGCTGTCTTTTCCAAACAGGTGACTGGTTCAGATAACCCCAGAAGGCACTTCTGGATCTTCTAGACCCTTGATCAAAATTTCTTTTTTAATATGAAAAGAAAAGAGGTGATTAAAACTGAAAATAATGGTGAGTCTAATGAAAGCTTCCTCCTTCCTTGCCAAAGCACTGGTGGAATGGGCTGAGGTTCCTTCTATTCTCTTTTCTTTTCTTCCTGTGTATACATCATGCTGGTCTTTTGATTTAAAAGAAAAAAAAATCGGATGTAGAGATTTTACTCTAACAATAGAGTGTGTGTGGATAATATTACTCACAGCACTGATGAGAGTTCAAAGATTGGAATGTCCAGACTAAATACACAGCAGAAAGAGCAGTTCTTTAACATTTCAATCAGACAGAAACATGAAACAACAGTCTAGTGACTTCAGCCTCTTGAAATTAAACAGTCTGACACTGCACAGAACATGCATCAAAATTCATTATGCCTTTGCAGCTTAAATCTCCTCCTGCTGAAATAGTGGCAGGAGTCATTCTGCACGCACAGGAGCCGCTTTATAAATGTAGCTGGTCCTATCCTCAACCTTTGCAAGGCAAAATCTAGACCAAGAGCCTCTTTGGAAGAAAGAAATAGGTCCCCAAGGATCCTGCAGTGCTGGGAAAGGGCTGGAGACTTGCTCCTCCCAGGCAAGCTGTGGAATCAGTACAAGGGGAGCACAACCCACAGACAGCCTCCCTGTCCCTACTCTGTGTCACTGTCATCCCCAGGGTACCTGCCAACTCGTCTACAGGATGGACATGTCCATACCTGCCCACATCTGGGCAAAGGATACCCTGGTGCAGGCAGCAGGGTGTGTTCACACCTATCCAGCCTTCTCCCATCCCCTCTGCCTGTTCACTTTCTCACCCTGGTTCACACCTGGGCCCATGGGGACCAGGAAAGAAGGCAAGTCTTCCACTAGGATGACCACATCAGCTTCCTCTGGGGAAGAAAAACAGCATGGGGAATCACCTGGATGAGAGACAAAGGCCTTCCTGTCTACCCAGTTTTTACTGGGATGTTTTCCCTACAGCAAGCCTTTGCCCAAGCAGCAATAGAAACACAATCCCCATAGACAAGTTGCAGGATTTGACCCTCTATGTAAAGGAATCCTTCACCCATCTCCAGTTAGAGGGTTATTAACTCATGTCTCCCTTACATGCCACCTCAACTTTGACCATAGTGTCATAGCATAGTATCACCACACTAGGAAGAAAAAAGGTTGTTCTCCTAAGGAATCACAGATAAATCTCCTGCTGTCTCCAAGTCCACAGTATAACTGTCTATGTTACTAATTAAATGTCCAGCACGTGTGTCTCAGGAGTAATGGCCAATAAAGCTTCTGCACTGTGTCAGCTCAGCTTCACATACTACTCTGACATGTTTGCAATGGCAACTGAAACACCATAGCTCCCTGAGAAAATATTTCTGTTATAAGGTACACACACAAACAGACACTGCCTGAGAATTGCTTTCATGTTGGAAATAGGATCATGGAGTTTACAAGAGAAGCAGTGACAGAAAGATAACATATCCTTGCTTTTAGAGCAAGGTGTCTAGAAATGACTCAGTTATCTTAGGGAGAATAAGTTATAAAATAACAGCTATAGTAATTAATGAGTCCTACTCATGGAACTGCAGCCTATTGTTCCTAGTATTTTCCAATCTCAGCATAAACCAGGGGACAACAGTTAATTAAGGAAAGGCACGTAAAATGGAGAAAAAAACAACACTGGTGATTTTAATAAGCTTAAGTCTTGAGGATATTTTGTAGAAATCTCAAAAACAAATTTTGAGGATGGACAGGAAGAAGAGCAAAGAGCTGACTGATATTTGTAAAGGGACCTCCTTCTGTTTTGCAAGTGATAGCAATGGAGAAAGATATTTGCTTCACAAATGAAATGTTTTAGCAAACAGACAGTGGAAGCTGACAAATGTCATCTCCTTTCCTTACGCAAATCATTCATGAGTCCATCCCAGTTCTTGAAGATGTATTGGTCATTCATTATCTAGAGAAACCATATCCAGCTGCTCAGATGGTTCACACATTACTTTAGCTGCTTACTATTTTTCAGGGTCTATGGCCTAGTAACCCCATCTTCACAATGTTATTCTGGCTCCCAAACACATTGGATGAGAGAATTAACTAATGACAAATGGCAACAAACAAACATAAAAAAACCTCTTATTCTCATAGGGCTATGAGTATTTAGCTTTGCCAAGACTTTGGATTATTTTTTCAGCAGCTTCCCAGGAATACTAAAGCAGATTTGAGAATGTAGTTGTAGATCTCCCACAAGAGTTTAAGTCAAGCTTTTAGACAAGTGGTCTCATTTTAGGCCTCTTGATCTTCACCACAGCTGAGACGCAGGCAGCCACACAACTCCATGCAGGAGCTAATGGTCACACACGACCTGACTAATGATCCCTGCTATAGGTCTTGTTTCTACAGGCTATCAGACCAACAAGCCTCAACGTCTTTCAGATGTAGTATAAACCCATTTCTTCATGTGAGACTTTTCTCAAAGAAAAAAGGTTTATTCCTCATTACACCAAAAAAAACCCCCATAAAGAAGTCTCAGAGGAATTAAGATTACAAAGGAAAATTAGATGTTGTAATGATTCTCAAACAATAGTCCAAGCACTCTGACTAGCAAGTGTATTGCCTCTTCAGCTATTGTATGACGTGCCAGCCTGATGGAGAAATTAAACAAGCAGGGGCAGGAAGGATTCATTTCCCCATGCTGACACCAAATTATTGCAATTATTCACAGGATCATGTCAGCACCCCACTTCTGTTTCCTCTTCAGGAGAAACCAGAGATAGCAACACTGTCTTAACTATTCTACCAGGTACCACTGAGATGAATTGGTTTTCCAGGCATACAAATCACCAGCCACTATGTTTTATCATGGCATTCTCCTCACTCCCCAGACTCTGACTCCTCTGCTCCATCTCCAAAACATCTCACCCCTTTCTGCTGTGACAGTCTCTACAGCAAGCTGAAGGCCACTCATCCTGCTAGCGTGGTAAAATTAAAAGTCAAGTTCATCTTGCTAACTGCAGATGCATAACGCTCCCTACAGAAAGTAACAACTGTTGAAACAAAAATGGAACCGGAGCTAATTCAGCATTTAGAAGTAACCACACTTCAGCTTCACACTCACATATTTCACTGTCTCTTGTCATCCATATCAGACAGATACCTAACTATATTTGCCAGGGTACTCTTATGTGGTACATAGCCCATGCTATAGTCAAAGCCATCTGCTCAGACATATTTTCCTGAAGAACTGAGACTGGAGAATGAGAATAGGCAATTAAAAGCAATTCTGTGAGCAAAATTTGCCTTTTAATCTGACCCTTCACAAAAATGTTGAGACAAGGATAGGGGTGAGGCATTATCTTGGATTTCCCACTTTTAAAGAAGCCAAGTTTGGATCCCATCATACCATGCTTATTTCTAATAAGATCCACTGTGATCATCAACACTGATTTATCAGCTACTAGTGCTCACTCCATAGCACACTGGCTTCACATGGACTATGTGCACAAGTGAAAACTTGAAAATGGCCACCCCCCAGAATAGTTTTAGTTAGCACTGGAGGTTAAGAAGCAGGCACACGGTGTGTGCTGGCCAAGGCACTCCAGTTTTCAAATCTATATCATCCTGGGAAGAACTAAGGGACTGTGCTAGGACAGATGTGAAGCACTGGAATCTGAATCTAGTCTTGTCAGATGCCCCATTACAGTCTAGTGAGACACATGAATGTGAACAAATTAGATCAGTTTGGCAGCACCCTCATCCAAGCAAGAAATGCTAGTTTCACAGGAATAATTAGTAAAATCTTTTAGAATCTTTCTGTCACTGGGCTAAATAAGGAGAAAGGAAAAAGAGCAGGATGAGCTGAAGAGAAGATACAAGAGGATACAAACATGAGTTTGATAGTGACAGATTTCTACAAGGTCTTACACTGAAGGAAGGATGGAGAACAGCTAAACAAAAAGTATTTTTTAAACATGTTTTTGATCAAACAAGAAGGGAAGTGCAAGGGGAAAGCCAACAACAACCCAAAGAGTACACAAATTCCAAACCAAAATGCTTGGGTTTTTGTGTGCTTTCCCAGATGAGGAAAGCTAACCTGAAACAGATCAAAAGAGCAAAAGAAAGATGGTATTACTGAGCAATGCCTTGAGTTAGCCAGCTGCTGTCAGCAGTCTAACAAAGAATTAACTTAGCTCCATAACTGGTGTGAAATTCATTGTGTAGAATTTTCCGTATGTACGTGCCCTCTTCTACACCAAATATTCAGCTCTTTTAAAATAAATCAACAAGGTCCATGCTCCCTTCTGCAACTAAGAGATTCCCAGAAGCCCCACAGCATCCTGCTCCCCACCACATCAGTGCCAGACTGGTAAGCGTCCAGTTTTACAAGGAGCAAGGGGGTTAGTGCCTCAGGCTAAGCTGAGGTACAGTAAGCTCCAAAACTTCCACACCTAAAAGCCTAAAAGTCAGGTTATAAACTTTGAAAAATATGACTTCATATTGAAAATGCTAACACACCAAATCCTATAATACATTTACTATATGAAGTTTTACATAATCCCATAAAACTAAATAAAACACATTAGCTATCGTATAACCACAGGGATTTCTTATTGATGTTTTCTTTTGTTTTGTTTGTTGCTTTTTTTCCTCATATCACTGTTTTACATACAATGGAAAGGGGTGATTTTTGTTTTACCTTACAGTTTAATCATTTTCTCTTCCTTTTTTTGAACAAACTTTTGCTGTGATGTCTGTAATCCAGCTCTCAGGCTACATAGTTTCCTCTGATATACCATGATCAAGTCCCAACTGGTCGGTCTAATTTCTTCAGAAGTATCTCTTTAGATAAAGCTTTTGCAGGAGGGAGAAAATAGAAATATAGTTGCCACAAGCCTCGGACTTGTCTAGTTTATTTTGTGCCCTACTGCACTTTGCTAAAGGACATTAATTGTTCTGAGGTCTTTGTGGCCTGCGCAATTTTTCCCATTTTTTTTCCCCTCTATTACCCTCCCACCAGCAGAAACCATAACCACGCAAGCAGCGACTGCCAAAAGGCAGCAATTCATAATCAGCAGAGTGATTACAAAGGAGCCAGCAGCAATGCTGAAGTTTACAGCACTTCCTGCACACAAAACTACGTGGTAAAAATATTGCAGCAGAGAATAAACAGGCTTAATGGTCTCCAATTTAATTTCTTTTTTGTTATAATCCTGTAGCGAGAGTGAGCGGTGCTGGGGTGAAGTGCTGTGCTGACAACACAAAAGATGCGAGTGCTCTGCTTCGCTGCATGGCTTGTACAGCACAGGCACCAGAGAGCACCTGCTCTGTGTGCCCAGCTCACACTGGGCATTGCCTGAGGTCAACCTTGCAAGGCTGCCAGCCCAACTGCAGCAAGAGCCTGACTCCCACCCCGGGAATACCATGCTGGCTGTGGCAACGGCACATTTGCTTTATGGAGAGCGAAACGTGAGCAATATGGCACCACTGAAAAACTTGGGTGATTTTTTCTACCCTTTTTTAAACAGACTGCATTTCCAGATCCCAGGCACAGAGGATATTCCCCGTCTGGAGCTTCACATATGCAATGTGTTTTTCTCTTATTCTCCTTGTGCTTCCTTGTAGAAACAGCCAGGGAAAATTCTGAGCTAAACTGGCTCCTGTGAAGACCAGCTACTGGGAGGAGTGACAGATTACAAAAGGCTAAAATCTTTGAGTGATATGATATGATTAGGGCAGAAACAACAGCTCATCCTAGCCTCTCTATTGCCAAATCTGGTCCTGATTCTTGGTATATCAGGGTGTGATTGAAAACTACTGGCACTAGCAAGTGTCTATTTCCTACAAAGCAGTAGAGAACCAGGAGGAAGACAGATCACTCTCCATCACTGGTTTTAGTAAGTGCACCCTTCAGCACTCTTTTGCTGGATGCAAAAATGGGGAATACAAAAAATGAGCCTCATCCCCCCCGCCCAAAAAAAACCAAACCAAACCAAAACCGACCACAACAACAAAAGCCATTTAAAAAAACACGATAAAAAAAAACCCAAGCCAACAACCCAACCATTTATAAGTTAGTGCAAAAAAAAGTGTGTCTGCAAGACACATTTAAAATTTCATATCTGGAAGAATATTTATTTAACAAAGCTGCAAGAAATGACAGCAAAAACCTGTCTTTTTTAAACAAAGGCCTTTACCACAGTCTAGGTCTACTTTTCTAAGAGATGAATAAATTAATACTTCTAATTTCATGTGATAATCATGGAGCTGCTTAATTCTAAATACTGAGACTGAATTGAATTCCTTATGGCCTCATTAACTGCTCAGAGCTGCCATGATATCCTAGCCAGGGGATGATGAAGAGAATTCCTGGGGCAGTGGAACAGTCCTGTTCTAATATTCCCTAAAGCAATCTGAAGGGATTGGGTGACTCTTTCATCAAGTCTTGCAAATTCAGAAGCCTTCAAAATTGTCTTTTGCATTTAGTATTTAACAAAAATGGCCTTGTCCTTGGAAGGCACTGGGGATGATGGATGGTCTGGCTCAGTTTCCCTAGGAGCAGAGAGAATAGACAAGAAAATCCTCAGTCTAATAAGGATAATGATCCAAACAAATGCTCAGCCTTGTGAACTCAAAAAAAGAAGGTTGACCTCAGATCTTTCCATACAGTCCCCATCACTGGGGAAAAAAATGCCAGAAAGAACACTTCCAAAAAGCTGACCTGCCTCCCAGGGCCCACTGGAAGAGAAGAAGCTGGAGTCCACAGTGGCTGTCAGTCACAGGGAGATTGTCCTGAGGAGGAATCACAGGCTGAATTGCTAACGCTAAATGTCCCATAGGCTTTAGCTTTGCAATCTGAAAAAGGGTCAGTGTATAAGACCTCTTGTTCCATCACCAAGAGCTGGATGTTTTTCTACACAGTAGACATTAGATACAACAGAGGAGAACTTCACCTTCAACAACTTTGAAGGCAAATAAAACCACAGGGGGGAAAAAAAAACTTGTAAAAAACAGTCAAAATAAGGCTTTTTGAGGATTCATTCAAGAAATTGAGTTTCTGAAGAGATCATCAGAAGCACTTTGACTCTCAAAGCAGGGTATATAAAATTAATTGAATGTGACGGACATGACATAAGCATATTGTATGGATACTGGAAGAGCTGTAATTCTCCAGTTTTTGATGTTTTCAAAGAATATACATCTGCAATGTGAATGGGAATATAGACAAGTGTTTTAGAGGAACTTATATTTTTCTTTTAGACTCCAACTTTTGAGATATCCATGTATACAGCTGCAGAAGAGATCTGCAGGATAAGATCACTTTGGTTTGGATAAATCTTTTTACCAGTTTCTCACTGCTTTATTTTTGCATTCACAAATTGTTAATTCCTAATAAAAAATATGAAGGACATTTTTTTTTTTAATTGTTGAGTATTGTAGGCCATCTTCAAAGCATGAGCCTAATTTTATTAAGAAACAGCCTGACCTGAGGGCATTTCAGGTGGCTCTGCCATAGAATGAGACTTATGACTGACATCAGGCTGAAAAGCACTGGACAGCTCATGAGGTGTTGACAGTAACTCTGAAGGTACACAACCTTGATGACATTCTGTATTGTTTCTTTTAATAGCTCACAGCTTCCAGCAGCTGCCTAAAGGAGAAATGCACTGTGTTTTCATTCCCCTGCAGAGAGGTGACAGGAATGAGGAAAATGCTAAGGAAAAAAAAGAAAAAAAAACAAAATCACAAAAAAATAGATTCCTTAGAAATTTCAAAGCAACATTGTAGAAGAATAATTCATCTGTTGAAGAGCTTCTCAGACTACAGTGGCCAATATGGACCTAAATGTACTCTTGCAAAGATCCAAAGCCTGCAAGGTGGCAAAACTAAGTGCTGTACAGACAGACCCTGCATCACCAGAAGAATATAACTCAATGTCTTCATCAGATCTCCAGGTAAGTTTTTAAACACCTAGCTTTTCTGACAAGCTGCAATGAAGATCTACAAAATGAAGAGCACCAGCAAGGAAGATACAGAAATTCATTTCAGAGCCATCACCTGGGAATAAATTAAAGACCTAAATGAAGGGACTCCAGAACACTGTATATTATGATTCACAACACACCCTCTAGCAGTCACAGTTCAGGGTGTGATTTCAAGACATTAGATACAGGATTATTACTTCCATTCATGCCTGTAGTCATCAGTGAAATAAAGGTAGGAACTGCTGTTTTGGGGCAGGAAGGGGAGAATATGTCTCTGTTGGAAAACTTATACACTCTTTGGCCTAATACCTAAAATAGCAGTCACAACATGCTGCATACTTTCCTACTGAATGAGGCAATGGGTAGTAGAAATGTCCTAGTCCACAGCACCCCAGATTTGACTGCACAGAGATCTTTCCATACTGCTCCACTGTCTGGAGAGCAATGGCACAGAGGGAACTAGGAACAGGATAAAGGTAGTAATTACAATAAAATATCATTTTTAAGTTGTCTGCACTCAAAAGGAGTAAGTCTTGGGTTTCAAAGATGCAATTGCAGGCTTTTTAAACTGCATGAAATTTTATAATGCTGAGAAAGTATCATGCTGAAGATGTTCTGCAAATTTCTTTGAGAAGATTTTATGCAGCGGTTGACAGATATTATTATATGTATGTGTGTTTGTGTTCTGTATAAATAATTCCCATGCTGTGGTATTATGTTATGAGAGCTTGTGAGAATGTAGTGGAATGGTGAACACTCATCCATCACCTCCCAATGGACTACTCAGAAGTCCATTTATTTATGACAAGGTAAAATCATTTTGCTGGTTTCTAGCTGGTAGCAAAAAAAATGGAACTACATAGTACACTTATATTTGTAGACCTACATTTTTTTAAATGACAAGTTAGATGACCAGTGTGAGAAACTTTTTTAAAAGTTACTTCATCTTTCCCTCAGAGTTGGATGTCTACTCTGTCTTCTCAAAAGCAGCCACTTTATGAAATTTTCGGAAGGGATCCCAAACCAGATCTCTTTTACTGTGCAGGACCCAAAATCCAGACAATCAAGGGCAGATGCATTTTGTTGCCTCTTCAGCACCACATTTTTCTTAAGAGAAATGGAAAAAGTCAAACTAATTTACACTGAACTATACTATTAGTATTAAGTGAGGACACAAAAACCATACAAGGCTCTACAAAACCTATAAAGTTTGTAACCATACAGAAAAAAAAAAACCAAACCAAACATAAATTATATCACAATAATTAATTTGGCTCAGAGATTTTTCTTCGTGAGTAGATCTATTACCATACTCACCGTTTGCCTTTTAGCTCAGGTAAATTTCTTTTAATTTCCCAAAAACAATAATATTCTCAAATTTCTCATTTATTCTGGCAATCAACTTTGGCCTATTTATTTTCTTCAAATTTATATATCTAAGGTAAAAAGACCTTTGAGAGGCAGATTATTTTTCTTTCAGGGTCTTTTCGATGTTACAACAGTAAATTACGGATTCTAAACTAATATTCATATAAAAAGTAATAGAACTTGGAAAGTGACACAAAAATATTAGTAGCTAAGGACATAATAAAAATTAATAATGAAAAAGGCACAAGATGTTGTGATGCTTCCTTCAGGCTGGTTTTCTGATTTCAGAAGCAGACAATATGGAATGCTCGGGAGAGCAGGGCAATTCATCTATTTCCACAATACTTTGCTAGAAAGCAAATGTTGGCCTGACACCAGCTGGTGATTAGGTTATGCTGAGGAGTCTGAGGATTGATAGCCCTTGTCATTTTAAATTAGCACTAAATGTAGTTGAGGATGTTACTCTTATTTGGGTAAATATTGCATTCTTTTGGCAAATATCTATGTTAGGTGTTTGTTTCATAAAATGGATTGAGGTCCAATATTAAACGATGTGCAGTATAAAAAAATAGCACATGTAATTCATTTTTACAAGTGTTGACTTTAACTTTCATCAGTAAAGCACTCTTGACAGGCCATTCAAGATTTTCCAAGCCTCTATCAATTCCTATCTTTCTCTTTCTTTCCCTTTCCATACTAAATAGACAAGACTTCTGATCTAACACCAGAAAATTACAAAAAGCATTCATCTGGTTTGTGTTTGGAGCCTGTAACATCCTTCACACAGTGTTCTCTTTTGTGGGAAGATACTGTTATTTTACATTTCTTCAAAATAAATTATGCCAAATATAATATACACAGATTTTTCTCCAAGAAGACATCAATCCATCTAATCTCACTTGTGAATGTTAAATACTCTGTAATGGCTTCTTCACAGGGTGTGCAGGGGGGACTGTTAGTATTTTCCAGTCATCAGCCTCATCTTATTTTTTAACTCACTTGAATAATTGTGGAGAACTATATTCCTTTCCATCAGCTTGCTCACATCCCCACAGCATGGATAAGGCATTAGGAGAGCTTTTGATGAGTTGTGCCAAGTGCAAAAAAAAATCACAACCCCAGCAATGAAACAATTCTTCACCTGGGGAAGGACAAGTGTCCCCAGCTCACCCTCTGCTCAGGTCCAGCACATCTTTCCTAGTGACTTAAAAGGAAGCATCTCTTCATTGTGACTGCCCACACTAACATGTAGCTTTTACTCTAACACAGTCCTGGAGAAAATGCTTAATTTTATACACGAGTGTAAGTCCACTGATTTCAACAGAGCTATTTGTATGCTTAGAAGAATGTATACAAGTGTTTAGTCATATTTTGACAATAATAGGCAGTCACTGAGGCATTACATGATGTAGATTAAACATATAAGCCACTCATCTTCCACTAACTTCCTCCTCTTGCAGACAATTTAAAATTTTGTGGCTGATGCACAGGAGATAGAAAAATACAATGAGGAAAATGTCACCCATCTCCTCAGAATTGCTAAATATCTTCAGCTAGCTTTTCTTATTATATTTGCCCCTTCAGAAACATGAGGTCTACTAATTAAGCAAGGACTGGAGACTTGTCAAGACTAGGAAAGTGCTGCTATGACATAACCATAATTCTTGATGACATTTCACTTTCCCTATCCAGAAAAATCTATCACACTTTCTGAGATATGACCTTCATCTTGTTAAATGAACACTATAGCAAAGAGCTCATTTGACCTCTTACCTGCCACCCCCTGTCACCCCCTCCCAGCCTCAGCATGTCTGTCAAGCTTGTTTGCTTTGTACTAATTAGCTTCATTTCTTTGGCGATTTTTAGTTAGTGCACTACCTTTGTTTTTGTCCCTTCTTCTTCTTTGCACTTAGCTCCTGGACCATACAGTTTCTCCTTTGCAACTATCTAACTTGCCCATCAGATGGCCCCCTTTTTCCTCAGCCTCATTGTGAAAGTCCTTGTTCAGCCCCCAAATTTGTCTTTTTTTTGGTATATTCCTTGCTAGCAGAAAAATAGTCCACATTTTTATTTCTCTAGCCTTTAGTTCTTTGGATTTTCTGTTCCCTCAGTCCCACTCCTCAGCCCATTTGATTTTTATGACTGTGTAGCTCATTCTCTGGAGAAACACAAGTCTGACTCCAGCATCTTTTTGTTCTTCTTATCCTCATTTAGCATTCATTTTTGCTGCATTCTCAGACCTAATGAGATTGTGATCAATGTTTCCCAAGTTGCCCCCTGCCTGCATGTCTTCAATCATACCTTGGCCGTATAATCTACTATGCTCTTCTTTCTGTCAATTGGTGAGCTTATGTAGCTAATGTTAAAAGCAATCTGAAACCACAAAACAAAGCTTTATTTTTCTCCCCACACTTAGTAAAGTGGAATCTACCTTGGTAATTGCAGAACTTCCCTTAAAGCCCTTCTCATTTGAATGCTGTAGATTTATGTGTTTATTTTTTTGCCGAGGCACTTTAGAATCCAGCGCTTTCTATTTTGGAAACTCAATACATTCCAGCTTTCAGCCTACTCAAGTTAAAAACCAAAAGTAGTATGTCAAAATATCCTTTCACACACAATTATCTACCAGGCAATCACTATCCCATAATATTATCTTAAAAAATAACCAGGTCTCAGGCAACATTAGCTTATCTCTGCAATGTTTGTGCTCGTGTCTTTCTTTTACAAAATACCCTGGATTTCACAGGTGGTGGGGGGCACCTTGAGATGCCAGGGTTGGTTACCATTGCAATTAACCACATTTAATCAGAGCTTGAATAAAGGTCTGGAGCAGACAATGAAAGCAGTGCAACACCAACTGAAAACATTGAGCCTCCTCCCTGTCAGGTGAAAATCCAAAGCTAGAGCTCCTTGAGCTGTACCGACTTCAAACAGGTTAGGGCTTCTCTGCCTTGCCTGTGTTCAAGAAAAGGTCTTCACCTCATTTGTTGACTATGATGATTGATAAACTCCTTTCAAAAGAAACTGGAAGTAAAAACAAAACAAAACAAAANTTGAGGTTGTGACTTATTTTTAAACCTTACCATCTCTGCTCCATCATCTGCCTTTTCCTTCACGTGTTTTTTGTCTTAGCCTGGTAGCTCTTTGACAGCTTTTTTGTTATATTTTAGTGTGTTTTCCACACTGTACAAGCTATGACAACACAAATTACCCAGACAGATTACAAAGGAAGGGTGCAGTTCATCCTCTGTATGCCACAAAGCAGGGTTGAAGGGGCTGTGCCTCCCCTCCAGCATCATCCCTGCTCAACCTGGAGCTCTGGGGCACCAGGGAAGAGACGACATTTCACTTCCAGGACTTCAGGGGCTTTGGGGATCCACACAGGAGATGAAACCAATTTATGATCAGACTTCTGCACATCTGTGCCATTATGGAAAGGTAATAAATATCAGGAAAGGAAAGGATATCACACACTCTATTTGAGAAAAACTGAAAGTCCTGTGCCACAGGCCAAATATAGAACTCCATTAACCACTGTGAAGCACTGTTGATGAGGAGAGAAAAAGAACAGCCCAGGAGGAAATTAATAATTCTGTATTAAGTGCAGGGCTTGGATGGTGTTTGGTAAACAAAGCCTGGGGTCATGCATTGACTGATGGAGAAAAACAAAAATATTGAATAACTACCAGTTTAGCAAACACCATCCATCCTGCACTGGGAAGAAAGCATTTTGCCTATGGATTCAAGAGAGTGTTATCACTCGATCTGAATTACATCAGAACATTATGCACAAAAAGGAGGCAAATAAATGTCCATGATAGNCACACCCTTGTCTCAGACAAAAGCTCCCATTTAACTTCCAAAAGAGAAAGCCTGGGGTTTCTCTAATTCATAAACAAAATAATTTTACCCTAAGGAGAAAAAAGAAAAGAAAAGANTCCATGATAGCTTCAGTTCTTCCATTCCCTAATTTTGGGGCTCTTCACAGTACAGTTTTCTCTGGAAGTAGTCCTTCTATATGTTTTATTACATAGTTTGCACCTTTTTATTTATTCTTGTTCTACTAAGAAATTTTAAAACCAAGCAGCTTACATCAGGCTTCTTTAAAACCAAGAACCTATATCAGCTTCAACACTACCCAAGCTTACTTACATTACTGTATCTTCTGCTTACAGCAAGGCTTATAGGCTAATTATAGCATAGTGCAGGAATGATGGAGAAAGGCTGTCTCTAGGCCTCTAATAGGAGTTGTCTGAGTCAAGCATCTTTCTCCACCCTTATTCTGGAAGAGGAAGAGCTGGTCCTGCACTGCTTACTGGGCTGTGCAGGCAGGGTCCTTCTTCCCTCCTGCAGAGGCTGTGACCTGGTGCTCCTGCTGCTGCTCCTTAGGTGACTTCAAGATGGCCTTTCTCCATGTTCATGTTCAGTCTTTCCAACACCATGAACCCAGACTCAGGTCAAGAATACTTAATTTTCAAAATTTCTATCTCACCTGAAGCCTCAGGCTGGCTTTTTGGAAGGGTGGAAGGAAGCACAAGGGAAAAAAAAAGCAGCACCATTCCCTCTGTCTTGACTCTTTCTTGACAAATTTCAAAGGTATTTTGCACAAGATAGACAGCTTAGAGGTTCTAAAGATGAAAACGAAGATGTCAGAGTTTCCTGCAAATGATGCACAAGGAGGAGAAGGAAGAACAAAATAAGAGGCTGTCACAGCAAATCTTCTGCAAGGTATATAAATAGTTTTTCAATACATGATCCACCAAAATTTTCATACAAGTTGACAAGACTAGCAAAAGTGCAGAATGACTAGTGACTGAACATTAGAAAGACATACCATTAATGGACAAGCCTCTGAGTTGAGTGTGAGAAACTGATAAATGGGTACCAGAGGTGAAGAGTTGGTGAAAGGAACTGAGGCAGTGCAGGGCTGGAAAGCTGGGAAAGGCAGGCAGACACCAAGACATGAAAGCAATGACAAGAAACAGAAGTTTGCCCCAGAAGAGCTGGTAAACTCAGGGGGTAACTCAAAATTTAAAGATTTCAGAAGTTAATTTTGTATTTTACTACATGAACAAACTACCTGGACTTGATAAGATTCTACAAGCAACAATGTCAATCAACAGAAATGTTGGAAACAACAATCAATCTAAATCTGTCACCCTTTTTCAAAGAAATGATCATAGAAGCTAATGAAATGCAGGTAAGTGCATTAGGTTTTCCTCTTTTCGTGCACTCTCTTATTCTGACATTTAAAACTCAAAATCAATCTGAGTTACCTTATGTGGCAGTACTGTATCTTTAATACTTGATTCAATTGTTGTGCAATAGAGTCAAAATAATAATTTGAAAGGAAAATTTGATAATGTCAGATAGTAAATGCATATTTTACTTATTCGAATGTTTGTTGATTTGAGGGCAACATAGTAAATATTCGGTTTGGCTGGCACAAACTGTGCAGGAATCTAATAGAAAGCAATATTGTTGAAAATGGATATCAATTGAAAACACAGAGCAGTGTCAACTATTCCCTACTGGGAGCAGACAACAATAAAACCAGTCAAGCATTACACAGTTGAGCCTGCCAAATGTTATTAGAGTGTAGAAAAAAAGTAAAGGCACATATGAAGAGTGAAAAAAAATAATAAAAATAATTCGCCTTATTTATGTTTTTCCCCTGGACAATTTAGTAACATGAAACTGGGGGTGGGGGGAGGGGAAACCCCAATGTTTAAATTCATTACAATGATGTTGTCAAATAATTTAGGGAAACATCCTATTTGGAATTAAGAAAACCAGAAAGATAGAGCAGCACAGTTTAATATCTCTCAAATGCAAAGGCATCTCTCCCAACAACTGCACAGCAAATTACATTGGAGTATAATTTTATTTTTTAAATACCCCCCCTCCCCCCCACCGAGTCTTAATACCGCAATTATAGTATTAGGCTGAATAATTAGGAAAGTTTATTTTAAGCTCCGTTGGAATAACGGTGAAGAAAACATTTAAAATACCGCGAACCCAAACCCAGGAGGAAAGAGGAAGGCTCGATACCTAAGGCCATCCCCGATGAAGGGCAGTGCGGCCCCGCTCGGGCGCAACGCAGGCGGACAAAGGGCGACAGGTCCCGGCGGGTCCCGGCGCGGGCTGCAGCTCCACCTAGTGCAGGGTCCGGGATAGGCGGCAGCGCCCGCACCCTCCAGATCATGCCGAGGCTGCCGCCCCGGTGCCGAGCCCCGCCCAGCAGCGGCTCTCCGTGGCATTCCCAAAACCACAAATAAGGAAAGGCTGGAGAGGAAAGGTGTAGTTAAGATACATGGACTTGATAGAACTGCTCAATCAGCGCTGCATTCAACTCCGAAGGCTCAAAAACATTATCTCCCAGTGCCACAGTGCCTCTGGAATGTACTCCCAGATGATTCATAGATTCATAGATATTAGGGGTTGGAAGGGACCTAGAAGATCATCTAGTCCAACCCCCCTGCCTGAGCAGGATCACCAATGAGCTGCTGTACCAAAAAGCTTCTCACCTCAGTCCCTTACAAAAATCGTTAAATTACCATGTTTTAATTGCAAGTCCAACTCCTCTTTGCAGGCACATAAAGCAGAGGGGAAATTGTTTGGAATTAACCTTCTCCAAGAGATTTTGGCTTACAGGTCTCAAAAATCATGTAATTTAATAGTGTTTCTGCTTGAGACTCAAATTTTTATGTCCTTTTTTTTTACCTGCCATACAGATAAGCAGGTGCATCATTCAGATTGCCCTTGTTTTGTTACATGTGCCCATGTACACTTTCTGCAGATGCAGATTTTCCTCATTATGGCCTGTATGAAAAAACCCTTTCCACATGAGGAGTTTCTGCTTCACTAACAGCAAGCTGAATTTGAACAAAGGACCTGGCACTTGTTTGAGTAACCTCTTCAGACATGTTTTTTTACTTCCATATTTAATGTCTGGTGATAGACATGCAGATTAGAGAATATTTAATTTCCCTATCTACTTCAGGCAGAGACTAATACTCTTCTAACTTAACAGCAAAACGTGGTCCTGAGCTCATCTCTGACCTGCTGCAGATCCCCACCAGTGTCCCTGCAACTCAGGCAACCTGGGAAGACCTGGTCTAAACCTCCCACTGATGAGCTACTGCTCTTACCAGACAGTATATGAACTTGGCTTTTTCATAAACACCTGGCAGCAGATAACATATCACTCAGGGTATCACAGCACTGAAGTCATATACAAACATCTCTCCAAAAGGAACTTTTTGGTTTACCCAGTTCAAAGATTTTGTTAAGAAAAATTATAATCTGCAGGGAACTATATATTTGCAAAGTCAGTTAGCTATGTAGTTGTATAGTAAAATCATCACATCACAGGTCAGAATAGCTGCACACGCATTAAGCCCATAAAGCTGAGACCAAAAATACCTTTACCATGTGTTAATATAGTTGATAGATCAGAACTACTTCTCTGGAACTAAAAAAAGGCTGCTTCCTGTTAAAATTCCCACATCCCCATGGCAAATTTTATTTCCTTTTTAGTTCAGTTGTAAAAATTAGAAGCAAGGAAATTCACAGGCCAAAACACTGTCTAGATAACATTAAGGGGCATGTTGCTTCCAAAGCCTTGCATAGGTTTTAGCCACATGTCTCCCACTGATTTTAATGGGATTTGCATGGCTAAAATTCTGTGCAGTGCTTTGAAAATTCTCCCTAAGGGTCTGTTATGAATTCATAAAGCCTCAGAATTTCCAAGTTAAACCCAAAATACAGTGTTGGGTGATTTTAAAGGCTTGTTACCACTCTCCTAATTAAAATACAGCTTAGTTTGTTAAAAAAAAAAAAAAGTCTATTCTAGTTTGTTTATTGTATATGTGTATAATATAATTCTAGTATGTGTATAATTCAAATGGATGTGTTATTTACACTACAGAAGAGCTGTGTTATACACACTTTCTGATTTTCATAACACTTTCATTATACATTGGGTAGTAAGCCCCAAACAATGAATAAAATTGCTACTGTTCTTTCAATGAGCTCATAAACATCACTAAAGAAATTGCTGTCATGTTAAGGGCGAGTTGGTTTTGTGGTGCACTTACACTACTTATTGACAGAACAGTTTGTTCCAATATAAGTTTACTGCATTTTTCTTTCAAGTGTTTTACATAGTATTATATCATTAAGGATCAAGAAAAGCAGCAATGCAAATCAATACCTCACAAAATGTTGTATTTCTGACAAATGCACAAAACTAAGGAAAGTCAATGGGAAGGCTGCTTCCCTTTCATTTTTGTGCCTCACAGGAAGGAACTCGGGGCAACACTGTCATTATATTAAGCGGCCCATGAATAGTCAGTGTGTCAGGTCAGTGGTAGCAAACTAGCGCTACAGACTGGAAGCCAATTTCTTATTACTCCACAAATTTGCAGCTATATTTATCTGCATTTTTAAATCTCCTAATGTGTTCCTGCAGAACGTCTTCTCTCATCCATATTCATTGGAGTTGGATAAAGTTATATCTGATATCCACCAACTAGAAACAAAGTACTAGACTCATTAGGGTAGACAGGCATTTTAGCATATCCTCATTTGTCATGTTAGGTCAGCTAGTTGTCAATAGGTGGTTACTGAACACACAAACAAATCTCATTCTGTGTACACGAACAAGTACACTGGAAATGTTTGCCAATAATATCAGTAGGTATAAGAAACTGCAACCCAGCTTTGCAATTGTGCCCATTTCTTTCTTAAAGTTTAAAAAAAAAAAAAAAAAAAAAAAAATTCACCAAAACCATCTTTGTCCCTGTTACAAGGTAGAATAACTCTTGGAAACATCAGTTTCAAAAGCAGATTCAGGAAAGAATCAGCTTTCCAGACTCCAAGTTAAAAGCAAAGCACAGCCAACTGACATCATCAGCTGAATCAATACAATATACAACAGCAAATGACTTCACAGCATTCAAGTTCTTTTAAAATTTTTTATTTCACATTTTCCTACCAACCAGACTCTTAATATATGGAAGTGACCCTGAAGATTAATAACATAGGATAGAATTCTATGTTTCTATGAACATATGGCAGGTATTCTTTAATGCAAACTGCTTCTATAGATCAGAGGTCCATTAACCAAAGTCCCTGGCTCTGTAGTGGCCCAAAAGCCTTGGATAAGTAGTCAGAAATGGACTATAGAGTATAATAAACAGGAAAAAAACATATATATACAAACTTAGATCGTGCAAGTACCATTCCATGCTCCTATTTTCTCTGTAGTATTTCTGATTTACCAGAAGGAGTTTTTCAGCAAAGTGTAATTGCACAGTTGCTCTGGGCCCTGCTTTGAAAAATGCCCTGGTAGGTTCCTCAAAGGGCACATGGCAGCTGAGTGTTAAAGGTGGTTCACTCATCTAGAAGTGCCTTGAGGGCCATTGCCTTAGCCAGTTCTGGGCAATGTGTTTTCTCTGAAATCATCAACCTGGCATTTTAACTCTGATACTCATTTGCCATTCTTTTTAAAGACCATAAAAATGAGAGCTAACAGTTCAAGAACCCTAAAAGGCAAGATCCTTTGGCCTTACATATGCAGATTTCTCCTCCTGTCTTTTTTTCTTTTCCTTTCTTCCTCCTCTCTGATCTCCCTTCTTGCTGATTGGTATTTGAGAAACAATAACATACAAGATGGGAAACTCTCACAGGCAAACACACCAGAGTAAAACCTTACAAGAGGCAGTGCCTGTGCACTGCTGTGAGTTGATCTCTTCTTCACTTGTTTCATTCTTAAATTGGATCCCTAAGGAATTTTTCTGCTTGCCAGAAACACATTGGACCTTCTGATGGAACACAGTTTCATTCTTCCCACAAAAAACACCACAACCAAACAACACCCACTAAAACCCCTCTGATTTTGAAAGAAAATTGTAATATACATTATCATTTCTGAGTCTGTCTTTCTCAGCAAGGCTGAAAGAATATGCTCTAATCAAGTATTCATGTGTGTGCTTTTCCCATTGGAGCTGAGGACCTAAATTTCATATCTTGGTGGTGGACAGGTTTAGATCATTCATAATTTAAGCCAATATCCACCTGCTTCAGAGTGATGGGGAAGTATTTCCTTCTTGATCACTAGTATTGGAACAACAAATATTTTACTGCATCAAATTGAAATGTAGTAACTGTAATGCTGATAACTGAAATCTTGCATTAAGCACTTCATTGCTGCAGGCTTTAACTTGTGAGTTTGTTTTTTTCCCTTCTGTTTAAAATACTGTGTTTTCAGATGTCTGAGTTAGGTACTTTTCCTTCTAAGACCTGTCCCTTCACAGATGTAGAGCTTCACATTATCAGCATTTTGATTAAGTCTAAACAGAATGTGGCTGTTTATATACATCCATCATCAGGGAGGTACATTTGGAAAGTTGAAATATCTATATGTCTGGTCTGGAAATTCTTCTAGCTATAATATTGTCATGGATGAAGATGCCTGATATGGTTCAACATTTATCTCATTCTATTAATCAATCTAAGGTTGATTTTAGCAACACTTAATTAACCAGTTTAAAGATTAACAAGTGATTTAGTAAAGCATGTTATAATAAACCAGTGACTCAATTTCAGATTTGAAAACAAGATTCATGCTAACATACTACAAAGCACCCTAAATCAAAGTATGTATATATGCATAAACATAAAAGAGACAGACACACAGACAAGGAGAAAGAAATACTTGGACCCACTGAAATACACAGATATGCACACTCATACACGTAAATCAAACAACCAGATAAGTAGATAAAGGAGAATAGGATGTAGTTAAAATTTCCTCTTTCAGGTTTAAATACAATGCATCGGTATTTCTCAATGAGCAATAGTTATGTCTCCAGGAGGTGGCCCGGCCCTTGTGCCAACTTTGCCAGCAGACAGTTCTAAGAGGCATCTCAGGTCAGGAGAATTACTGGTGAGAGTCCACCATACTCCAGAAGAACTCAAAGAGTCTTGCTTAGGACCATTATCTATAGGGTCCAACGTAATTGACTCCTGTCAGGCTTGGCCCACCTCAGATGATAGAATATTTTTGTTTGTGCATGCTCAGAACTTGCTAGATTTTAAGGTTTTAGTAGCCCCTCACTTCAGGCCAGGACCCAGTACACATGCAGCCTGCAGACAGAACGTTGCTGATGATGGTTATTGTTCCCAGGCCACATGGAGAGTAATAGGAGACAGCTGTGTCAAGAGGATGCTTCAACACTCTGCTCCATTGCTTACCACCTATACTGGATTGTCAGGAGGTAATTGTCATTACTTACCCCAAAGAATAGGGTAAGCAGAAGCTGGGTATGATAAGAGAGTGTCTTAGTGCTCTGGTACACAGTCTTTCACAGAGCTGGTTTTACTGCAGCAGCCTCAAGGACTGGGCTGAATCTCAGCAGTGGGACACAACCATCTCACAGGACAATTCTGAGATTATGAGAATGGCACCAGGGGCTGTATTGAAGAACCCTGCCTGGAGCAGGAGGTCTTAATTGTAGGTGGGGCTGTGGGACCCAAGGCAGGAGGTGAGGGTGTAAATTCTAATTAGAGGTTTCTCCCCAGATTCACTAAGGCATTGCCTGGGGACTGTCCCCACATGGTCTACTTTACTGAGAGGGGGTCATATCTAGTACAGGAGATAGTATTTCTTCTGTGCTTCTCCAATCAGAGACAGAGATGTAAGATTCTTTCAGGTAATCTGAAGGACTCCAACCTGACATCCTTTGCACCTCCCCAAGGAAAGGGAGTATCTCACTATCTTTGGGTAACAGATATGCGTTGTATTTTTATTATTATTATTTATGCTTCTAAAATGACAGCATTTCCTCCCTTTATAAACCTTTAGGCAAAAACTTGAGTTTTTCCTTGAGGAAGGAACGAGGAAAAAATACTAAGAGATGTCCAAAGCAGCAAGATTTGCTTCTTTGAATATTCAAAGTAATTTGCTAGGCAAAAAGAGGAAATGCCTCAGAACTGGTGCGAAAGAAATCACAATACGAGCATATTGTGGCTTCATATTTTTGAGGGCTTTTGTGAACAGTGAGAACAATTGTCCATTCATGTAGATTCATAGATTAAGGGATTTTTTTTTTCCTTAGCTGCTCCTTGAACAGCACAGTCCATATTTGACAAGTTAGAAGCATTAGAGAATAAATTTACAGAGATGAAAACAGGATTTCCAAAAATGTATTCCTTAGACTTCAAAGCACATAAAAAGGATTCAAGGAAGTTTGATCTTTATTTTATAAGTATGTATGTACAGGAGAAGGAGAGAATGAAGGCAACAGTCAAAGAAAAGTCTAGCTTAATAGTTCTCTTGTGGGCTTATATAATGAGAAGTGGAATGCCACAATTTCTCAGTGTTCATAGGGTAGCAATTCACTGCCATGAAATTATATCTGGCTTCTTAGAAAATTCCTTCCCTTCTCTGTGCTTGTCTGCGGTATGACAACTTGCTCTGGAGGCTCACAGATGTTGAGCTATAGTGGATGGATTATTCCTAGCAAAATTAAAGCCTATCAGAGATCTAATATTTTTAAGCTTTCCACCTTAAAGGCAGTATAGTTTCTCTAGAAAAAAACTAGAGCAAAATTAATTTTTTAAGCAAAAGCTTGTAAAGTCCTCCAGTTTAGAAGAATTCAGACAACAATGAATGGGTGAATAGCATTTCTATTTGACAAAAAAAGTTTTAGCATTTGCAAAAAAAACCTGATGTAACAATGATGACAAAATGGTGAAGAATGCACAAAGAGATAAAGCTGCAAAACAAGATCAGGATTAATCAGAATGCTTTCTTCTTTTTATTTTCAAAACTGGACTTTATTCATTATTCAGTGTCAGATCAGGTTCATTCCATTCATACCAGGACATTAAATAATGCCAAGGAGTGTTTCCAGCTATGGCACTCCATCATATGTACAGTTAAATTGTCACCTGAAGAACTTTGGTCCAGTCTTTCAAACAGGTTCTGGGCATGTTTTAGGAGCTACTATGGGCTAGGGACCATTTATGCTGCACTGCTTGGGTATGATCACCCTGTGTACAAAGTAAGAGGATTTACTAATCCTATTTTACTAATACTAGTGCAGTTCTCTCCATGATGGCTTGCTTAAATACCAAAGAACAGTCCCAGTTACATATAATTTTCTTGTACAAACATGACAACTTGATCTCTGTCATGACAAAAAATAAACCAGACAAAAAAATGTCCATGACTAGGCAGGTGCAAGAATATGTCATGGATTTATACTACAGGTATAAGAACATGTGGATGCTCGTGCATGTGGTCAGTAGCTGTAGTGGGAGCTAGATGAAAGACTGAGCCCAAAAGTGCAGTGACAATGACTATGGCTTAACAGCAAGAAGCCTGTCTCCCTTGGCTTAAACTGACTGGTTTTTGTGCTCATTCCTATACTCAAAGTTCAGAGGTACAGATACTTGATTTTAAAACTGCATACAGTTCTGATTACTGGCAAAAAGAAGCAGATAATAAAAATATGCCAGCTTCATCAATACCACAAAGTACTGCAAAGATCACAGGACTAGCACTAGACAAGCCACCTCTGAACTATACCACGTTGATGCAGCACTGATCAAGTGGACATGAGAAGCTGGAGTCAACACCAGCTAAGGTATTTCCAGCAATGTAGGTACCCCTTAGTGACGAGGCAGTGATCCACAGAATGGTCCAGTTCAAACTGGGGAGCACTGGGGCAGGCAGCTTGCACAACCATTTTTGCTCTATGAGAGCTCAGTTATGAAAATACCCTGAAGGAAATGTTACTCATTATCCCATTAGAGTTATCCCATTACAGTAATTCAACAAATTATTGGAGGATTGAGCCCTAATATTGATAGCCAATTAAATATCTAGTTAATGGTTCTGTTGACTGTAATACCAAAATGCAAACATATGCATTTTAATGTATCCTTTACCAAAAAGTACAATTAAAGAAAAATGAGGAAATACCTACAGTTAAGTCTCAGACTTCTGTCATAGTTGCAGTGAGACAAGAGACCCTCACATTTTTTGTTGATAGCAAGGACACTGAGTTTTGGTATGTTACGAACAGCTATGTCTGAAGCACCCAGTTACGCAGCTATTTTGCTGATAGATATGTTACTCATCCAACTTGCATGAATGACTGAGGGTTTTATTAGGCATATTGGAAGTGAGTGTTTTGAGCTGTGATGATTTTTTAAGGCATGATGAAGGGTCCCATCTACCCTAATCAACTTTGCATAGCCAGGGCTCAACTTCCAGTGTTGTCTTTCATCAGCGCAAGTGTCAGTCACTGGCCAATGCGTTGCCCACAGCCCTCTGCCCTCATTTCTTCATGGCGGGATGCATGTTGTTCTTTCAGGACAATTTCTTTTCGCCTGCTTTCCCAGCTTGCTTGGCCATGACAGGTCTGCCCCGGTTATGGCATTCACCATATGGCTAGGCTTGGCTCCACCCTATCTTTTAATAATTCCATCTCACTGACCATCCCCCTCGCATTACTTTCACTGAGGGCATTTCAGAATTCAGCCCCAAACTATTGGTTCTGACGAGCTTACCCATGTTAAATCTGAAAATATTAGCATTCATTTTCCGCTCGGTGGTAGCCCCTGAAGTGACCTTAGTAGGTTATGTCTCTTTTCATATATTTTCCTCCAATGGTAAACTGATGCAGTGTTGATACAGCTACAGCTATTAAGTCACAGCTTGAATTCAGATAAATGTGTTTGGAAACACAGTTTCATAATATCACGTAATTCATAGGCATTCATTCTGTCTTCTGCATTTTTGTGTATCAAAGAATGCATGAAAATGTTTTTTTAAAATCTAATGCAAATTTAAAAAAAAAACCAAAAATATCTAAAAAATAAATATATGTGTTTCTGTACAGAACGGACTGCAGACCTGCTGTTCGGAGACACTGATGCAAATTCACATTCTAAATTAAAATCCAAGTTAGCAAAATATTTGTAAGAAACTTCACTTTCATATGAACCCTACTTTTTTGTTTGTTTGTGCTTTTAAGTTATTGAAAGGTAGAGTGGGAGCTCTGATTACTTATTTTTATCTGCATGACAGGAAAGCACTTTAAAAAATGAAAAATATTCAACAATCTTTTATCATTATAATACCTGCAAATACATTAGTTATACTAGATATTTTTAATTACTATTTTTACATAGTATTGGTTGTAGGCTTAACCACATTGTATTTTGTTACGTGAGTCTATATTTCCACACAGCAGGGATCACATACACAGTCTCAGCCTCATGATGAGGCCAAGAACTTTCCTACTGCACCAGTTCGGAAGAGTTGCCTACAGCAGTATTTCAGCCTATTTAGGCATATACAGTGGCATCATTTTAATTATCTCTGTAGATGCTCTTTCCCATAAGGCTGTGGCCTTATGCAGCGCAGAGGATGAGTAGTGGTTACTATGTTAGGTTCACTATTTCTTTCCAGAACCTCCAGTGGCCAAAGCCTTTTGTATTGTGAACAAGGAAACTGAGAGACTGGTTTCCTTCTGAGCTTTGCCAGGGCACTGATCACTTTAACATCAAGCAAAGTGATAAAGCCAGAAATGTAACAACACAATCTCTCCTGGATGGGGATGGATGGAGAGGATCTTACTCCTGTGTGCAGGCAGGAGTGTGAGGTATCGGTGGATAAAGCAGCATCAGTTTTCTTCCACTCAAAACCTCCTTTTATGCGTCAAAACCCAGCTCCTGCCCACAGCTGGTCGATCGGACAGTGTTGCCAGCTCCTCAGTTTCTCAGGAGGAGCAGGTTGGTAGCAGGGACCACTGTCAGTCCCATGATGGTATAAAGGCTGAAAATTCATAGTCATGAGCCTCCGGTGGGATGACAAACCTCTTGGCTTGGCTCCCTGTCCTATTTGTTCTCTTCCCGAGGGCCCACAGCCTGTTAGGGATGCTTGAGGACAGAAATGCTGCTCAGAGCTCTTTTCACCCACTCCACTGCTGCTGGGAAGAAGCACTCTCCTCCCGTCCTTGTCACCTGTCCCTGTCACCTACCTTGTGGGGAGAGGCTGCACTGCCTGAGGTCAGTGGCAGCCCCCTAATTGGGAGAAGTCCTAGCACCAACCACAAAACTCTTTCTCTGTTCTTAAAAATCACTGAGCTGTTTCTGTTGAGAGAGGCTTCTTCTCCACTTTTTTCTTTTTTAAGTCTCTCTTTAAAAAAACTCATATCCTCTTTTAAGTGACAGAAAAATACAGATCTGTGCCACCATTTGAAGTCTGGCAGAGTAAAAGTAAAAATAAGAAAAGATTATATAATGGGTAATAAAATGACACTGAAATCAGTGCAGCTCCATACATATAGTTACAGATACATGTACACAGATAGTGCACCAGAAGTATAGCTATGCAGTAAGACAGCCAAATTCCTTATAACTAAATATTTATAATTTCACTGTACAATATTATAAGAACCTGTATAAGAATCATATGCTTTTATCTGGCACCGTTTGACTGCATGTGTTTCTGTTCTGGTTTATTGCATATCAGCTAATCGCATAATTCGGCTGGATGCATACTAAATTGAAGTCCAAATGCTGCTCACCACTGTGTAATCCCTCTGGATAAATGAACAGTCAGTATACCCACTGGACTGCCTTCCTCCATCACTACTTCATAAACAGCTGTTAGCATGTGTTGCAAAATAGAAGACAAAAATCTGTTATTGATACATCTAAAAATATAGTTGCTATGTTAAAACCTTCCCTTCGGTTGTTAAGAGGAATGTGCAAAACATTAAGATGAGCTGAGAAAGCCCTGAAATGCACAGTCTTTTCCATGGCAGGTCCAGGTAAAGGCTGGCACTGCTCCAAGAGCACAGGCAGCAGAACCACCCTGCTGGTGGGGAGAAAGGGAAGCCTCTCAGGTGCCACCAGGGATTCCTGCAGACCAAACCACGGCTTTAATGAGGTCTTGATAGAATGAACAGGCAAAATATAGCAACTGCAAGTCATTTCCTGATTTGTGCACATTCAGAAGATGAGACAAATCAAAGTGTAGCAAAGCAAGTAAAAATAAAGTGGGTTGGTTTTTTTTCCAATCATGCAAAGCAATGTTTTCCTCATGTTTTCAGCTAGGTGGGAAACCAGGCAGCAACTCATGGCAGAGGTGGGAAGGTCCTGTCAGCCCAGGGAGCAGCTACAGGTGAAAGGGAAATAAGCAGAGACGAGTGTACACTTGGGGTCTGTCCATGCGCCGTGAGGAAGATGACAAGCAGGGTCTGCCCATGTGCCTAGAGGAAGCCCTTGCCTGCTTCATTGGCCAAGAGGCCATGGACTCCAGTGCTCCGCCTGCTACCTCTCCAGGGATGCCTTGGGGCAAAGCTGGCTGTATCTGCATCCTTAACAGCAGTGTGGCAGTCCGAGTAATTGATCAGAATGGTCCCTTCTGCTCAGAAATTCAATGACATCTTTTTCTTAGATAAAGGGGTATTGTGTTGAAGCAGTGGTCCCTCGATTTTGAATCCTTTTCATTTCCCTTTGATCCAATGACCAAGTTGTGTTTTGTATTCAGTATTTTTCCATCCTTGCTTTCTTTTCTTTCTGCATTAAACAGTTTTAATTCTTGGAGCTGTATTTGTAATTCTCTAGAGGTACCTTCTAAATCCCTAACATTCTGGAGTCAGAGTTCTCCCTCAAAGGAGGACAGCTGGATAAGGCCAGACTTCATCACACTGCACACTGGCCCCACCAGTGGCTCCTTTTGAGTCTTTCTGGGAAATTTCCAACGGGTCTTCAAAACTGGCTAAAAAACATGACAGTATACAGGCGTTCAGGTAGGTGTGTTAGAGGTTTGTTATTTTGTCTTACTCTTCCCTTGTTATCAGCACATCCACACTGAATGCACCACCAGAAGCCACTCTTGATTACTTTGGATACTAAAAGACTCCAACAACGACAGGGAGGGATCTAATGTGAGATCGTTGTAAAGTTGGTTCTTGTTACTGATGCAAACAGTGTATCAGGGTTAGGGGAAAAAAAAAAGTTATGCACTTCTGTGGAAGTATCAACACTATCAGATAAGACAGAAAAATTAGAAGAAGCACATTCCCATGCTGCAGGGCAATGGCTACATAGATGAACAGGAAGAAGAAATGTTTACTAGATCATGACAAAATTATTTTACAAGATTTCCTCTGCCCTTCTCTGAAATGCCTCCTACAGCCACAGTGTCTATGTGTGATGGACCTCTGTTTGGAAGCATGGTGGGAATTCTTCCTCTGCTTCTAATACACAGGTGGCTGAGTGTATCTTAGAAATTAGCTGCGTTCATTTCCTCTAATTTGTTTAGCTTCAAGGGTGCCACAACTCCATGGTTCCATTTCCACCGACAAGATGGGAAATCAGATCCCTGGCAGAAAAGATCTTTAAAATGGTGATATCTACAGGAATATCAGTGACTGGGTTTTGTAGAAGTCCAGTGGAAGTTACGACTTACTTGCCAAAGCAAAGTCAAGGAGTATCTGAAATGCTGTCCACTGAGGATTCCTGGTGAAGTACTTATCAACAAAATTCGGGAAAGTTTGTGGAAAAAAATCCTAAACACATTTAATATAACTGTAAGCTACTCATGCATAAATTCAAAATGGGAAAATAGATTGCATTTGTTAAGGATTTTTTATATTATATTTTTTAGGGATAGTATGTTGTGTTGTAAAACATCAACTAAGATTTTAACCTGTGGTACAATCTTTATAGATATCCACCTTTAAAACTGCATTAAAATAACAAAAGTGACCAGGAAAATCCAGCCAAGAATTCTCTTGTAATTTTAATGCAGCTGTATTATATACCTCATGTATTTCACAACATGCAACCCTAATTCTGTAAAGAGCTAAGCATGTGTTTAAATTTATACATTTTGAGTTTTAATGAGAACTCATAGAGTGTAAAGTTAAGCATACATAAAATCAGATTAGGAGTTAGTGTTAACACTGCAAGTGGTATATTCAAACACTGGAGGGAGAAAAAAATAACAAGTACTGTAGATGGGAGAAATTTGATGAATTAACTTTAAACTTCAGATGCTTTCTTATTTTTTAGAACACAGACTTCAACCATAGAATTGCAATAATCCAATGCTTTCTTATGCTATTTCTTCTGCATTTAAGCACAGGTTTTAGATACAATCACTTCATACAGTCAGTCCCTTTTTTATGAGAAAGCCAATTCCTAAATGTGTCTGTTGCTTGACACTATTTTTTATAGTAGTGCATCAGCTTTATAAGACTCCAGTTTATTTCATCAACGTTCCCAAGGCGATCCATTATTCTGCCATTGATACTCCTATTAAGAGGATTTTTTGATTGACTTTTATAGTAAAGAGGATATGGTGGGTTTAAATAGAGGTGAATATTTCACAGGACCATGAGTCATATCATACTTAAGCAGCACAGACTATGAGAGAAAAATACAACCTTCTCCCATTAGCAGATCTGTATCATCTCCACATCTTCTGTGTGCTCCATGTGAAATCATTTTTGGATTCACTCAACCTCTGTGGTCTTTTTTCTCACATTCTTTAAAACACAATTTCTGCACCTTGCAACATACCAAGCTGACATGCTCCTTAGTCTTTGAAGAAAGCAGAGGCAGAAATATTTTTTTTAATCAGATACATCCTCGCAAAAAGTAGCTCTTCCAGGTCAAAGTAATTCATGTGCTTGATCTCAAGTCTCTGGAAGACAAACTTCTGCCAGGGACTGGCTGGTGTTTGGGACAGCAGCACCTTAATTTTCTGAAGTCTTGTAGCAGCTCCTCTAACATGCTTACTCATAACAGTGAAGGCAATGACTGCAGTTCAGCATGACAAGGCTCAAGGCCCACAAGGACACAAGGAGCTTCTCAGTGCACTTGCCTTTGGAATGCTTCTTGGCACACTTGTGCCCCAGGACTGTCCCACAAGTCATGCTGTGAAAGAAAGACCTTAATTGCCACAGATTTTGTCCTCCGGCCATGCCCTTGGTCACCATCACTTCTGATTACCTCATTAGGCCAGTGCTGCAAGTCTCCTCTAGGAGTATTTTCTCAAGCATGTAACCTCTGGGATGTACATCTTCAAAGATTTGAATCCAGTAGCAGTTTGAGTTTGTGGTGTATGCAGGTAATGCAGTACTTCCATCCTTGACCCACAGACCAGCGAGAGCAAGCAAGGTGGCCCCGAGCTTTCAAGGCTATTGCAGCCCTGGGAGGGTGGGAGCCTTAGGACAACCTGCTGGAGTCACCTTCCTCCTCCATCCACATGTGGCAGATGTGCCAGGAGCCCTGCACTCAGACCTTCCCATCCCCTCCCTCAGGCAAAGTGGCCCCATCCCTCCTGTCTTGTGGACACCTTCTCCCTTCCCCTCCTCTTCCTCACTGGCCACAACCACCATGAGCCAATGATGTTGTCCAATTACACCTTATTACCCACCCCTCTACCACCTCCACCCTGGGGAAGTTAACATCTCCTCTAGGCTGCTTCTCTGTCCTTCAGATCTCTTTGAAAACATCCTTTCCCAGGGAGCCTTCCTATGTTGTTTCAACCGCATGCAGCCGTAGCAGCTTTGCCCCTTCTCAGTGCACAGAGACAAGGAGGGAGCAGCAGAGGGGGAGGGTGACCTTGGTCCAGTCTCATGGGCCACTTCAGAATTTCACTGTATAGGTAAATAATAAGCAAAATTCATGAATATGTTAAACAAGTCACATTTTCTCAGTAAGATGTTTATTGTTTTTTGTCTTAAGGAGATAATGCTGATCTTACTAACAGGGCTGTGATCTCACATCTCATTCCTGGCTTTTATCTGTGTATAATAATTCACTTCACCCATTTATCCCTTTAACATAACATTTAGGTTAAGCAGAAGGCCTAAGGGGAACATGTTATTACTAGCCTGTTTTTTATTTTCCTTTGATGTCCTTGACTTTATTCTCATTCATGTATTGGGGTGTGCAGCAAATGAACCTTGAGCATTTATTTTATTTACTAATTTTGCTTACTAGCATTATCAAAAGAGTGGAGCAGCTGTGAGTTTCACAGATTGAGCATACATCTGAACATTTAACAGCCCCAGTTTATCCTGGCTTCAAGGCATCACAATATAATATTCACTGACATGAAAGCTGAAGAAAGGATGTCATGAGAAGTCTGAGCGTCATGCTGTGAGAGGGTATGTACTGCGAGACCCTCACTCCATTGGCTTCTAATAGGCTACGTATTGATATGCAAATCAGAGAGGAGCTTGTGTGTGGTCTTTTGATACAGTCGCTAAACATAAGTTCAGGAAAAAAAAGAAATAAAATTAGTAAGGCTTCTACTATTTCTACCTACAGATGCACAAAATCCAAAATGGGTGCATTTTCACTCAACAGCTTTGAAAGCAAATGAGGCTGCTGAAAAATCACACCTAGGGCCTGAAAGCTGAAAAATTCTGATCCAGATTTCAAACACCAAGTGCTGAAGTCAGCTGATAAGCAAAAGTGGGCTAACCCATGCAGGGGGTTGAAAAAAAAAAAAAGAAATAGTCAGTTCCTTCATTCCTAACATGACTCCCTGGGACTAGTACATGTGCCTCTGGAAGATTAGGTGCTGGGCTGTCATCCCTGAAAATAGAAAGATGTTTCCAAGGTAGCAAAAAGAGAGGCCCAAAGGGCATCTCCAAGGAGGCTTTGACTCTTCTGGTTCTGACACACAGAGATAATTCCTATTTCAAGTTTGAAGCAGGGGCAGTGGATGAGAGGAAAGCAGATGTTAGTTTATCCTGTATACAAGCTCCAGCATGCCACTAGATTATGACAGGGTTGGAGATGGCCCTAAACAGTTAAAAGAGGCAAGTGTTTCAAACACAGAACTGCTTCTGAAAGCAGTTACCAAGCTATTTTGGGCCACCTCAAATACTATGACTGGCCTAAAATCCCCAATGCTGGAAGCCCACAGTTCCAAAGCTGGGAGGGCACACGTAGTCCTCACCCAGGAACCAAACAGTGGGAAGAAACACAGCCCCCAAGTTCCCCCGTGCTCTGAACTCACCCGCTCTTAACAGGCTGTACCAAAACTGTGCATTCAAGAAAGGCATCCAAGAGGAAAGCCACGGCTGCGTATAAAAGGTGGCACTAGGCTTGGCAGTATCATTTGGTAGAAGGCGCAATGGCCAAAGGACCCCCCCTAGTAGCTAGCTCTGATCAGTTCTGTGTGCAGCTAGCTCAGTGTGGTGAAGCTCCACGTACAGATGGCAATCGCTACTTTGTACGTCAGCTCTAGCTGCTCACACGCCTGCCTGTGACTGTAGCTGACACCAGGGGTATCACGGAATAGCCCTGCCTTCATTTTTTCCACTTTCCTCTGGGTTTGTCTGTGTGAGAGATTACAACAGCACAAGATAAGATGCTGCATTAATATTCCTGTAAGACCATCACAGACTCACACTCCAAAACAAGTGCATTTTTCCATTTTAACTTAGGCTGCTTCAGAAACAGCTCAAGCTAAGCAAGAAAAAAAGCCATTCTTTACTCCTGTGTCCTACATCAGTATGACCGCTGAGGTGCTTGTCATTTCCCATGTGAAAAGGAAGAGGCAGTGCCACAGCCACAGAGCCAAGGGTCAGCCACCAGACTCCCTGAAAACTCAGTAACCATGTTCCCCAGTGATATCCACAGCCAACCCTGCTCCTCCAACAGCTGGTCCCACTTCTTCGTGCAGCTGCTCTCCAAATGGGTGCACGCACTCAGCCTTCTGCATACACACATATCTCCTCCTAAATTCACTTCTTTTCCTCTACACAAGACAATTCACAGGACATATCTCACCTTTCATTTTCCTCACTGACATTAAACAAGTAAAATCCACAGCAGGATTAACGAAATGCAGAAGTCAGCTTAACACCCAGTGGATATAAACTGTTGAGATGCTGTAACACATACCAGGGACACACACACACACTCATGCACTCTTATAAATCTTCATAAGATAAATCATTTATATGCCTTCCTATTATAAAACACACTTCAATTTTACCACAACCAGTAGGGTTATACTGCTTAATACTGAAGACTTGAAGCTCTGCTCTTACTTCTCTAGACCTTAAATGCTCATCTCATTCCTGTGTTGTGGGCATCATCCTTTCTGGTGTGGAAAGTTAAGGAGGATTCCCAGAGAGCCCATTAACATGCTCCTTAATTGGCTCAAGGCAATGATGCTGATGACAGCTTGGCAGAACCTTCACTTTCTGCACATCACTCCAGGTCCATGACAGTTCAAAGAATAGAAAATCAGAAGTATGCTTAAATGAGTTTAAGATGATGCTTAAAATAAAAGCTAGAACTTCCTTACCCTGGAAAACTGCAGGTAAAAGATGTGCATTTTACAGCCTTCCTGGGAAAAAAAAAAAATTGCTTTCACAAAACTAACAAAGACTTTTGATTACAGCCTTTAATTCTAAATTGGTGTCAAAGTGTTTAACTTTTATCAGCATGCCACCACCTCAACATTGTTTTAAAATGTTATTAAAATGCCTGTGTCCTCCCTCCATTTAACTGAGCAGTGCGTGAAGAGGAATGTAAATGCAGGTGTATGGAGGTGTATTTTACACCCTTGGGCTGCTTGGGAACAAATCTCATACCAGCAACTATGATTCAACCCAACTCACCTGAGCTGTGCTGCATCAGAGCAGGTAATGGCAATAAACCACCTGCTACCCCCTCCACAGCACGGAGATTAATGGCAGCAGACACCAGAGCTGCCAACTCAGAAGATGTCTGTGGTAGAGCAGGGACAGCTATTGCAGAAGGCATTTGTGACAAAAAACTACACTGGGATAATAATAAATTGCTGGAATGATGCTGAGGTCCTCTTCCATAATGCAGACGCTTTAAGGTCTGTCTGATTGTGGTGACAGACAGGTATTTAACTGAACACACTCGCAGCTATTAAAAAAACCTAGTAGCTAAAAAGTAATGTCAAAACGTGATGTAGGCCTGTCAGATGCCATCAGTAATAACTTTTACTACAACCAGTCACTGTTAAAGAGGGTGAAGGAAACAATATTGTTGCTGACTGCAAGGACCTGTAATTTGTGGGCTTAAGAGGAGAGGGTCTGCTGCCACCCTGTCTGATGGAGAGAAAGAAATTTATTATCTCCACTGTTTTCCTTTGCCATGGTTACAGGAAAAAAGTCACTGGGGAAGAAGAGACTGGGGATATGCTACTTGGAGGTAAGCAGAAGTACATACAGTGGGATTACATAGGCATAAATGCATCAACCAGCATATTACCCAGGGGTCACAGACTACTACAGCCATTATAAACCAGGGAGAAGAAGGGCTGTTGCACAAGCAGTATATTGCAGTAGAAGTTATCATGAGCTCTTTAGCAGAAAGAACAAGCAGGGCAGCAAAACAGCCCTAGACCTTTCCCTGGCACCTATACTTAGGCCGTGCCAGTGGGCACATGCTGCCAAGAGTGAAGTCGGAGGCCCTGACCAGTCACACTCCTGCCTGCTTCCCTCTCATCCCCCAGCAGCAGCATGGCCATGGCAGGAAGAGCAAAGCTTGGATTGAAAAAGGAACATTCCCAAGTGGGCCTTGTTTTGGTACCAGCTGTGCCCCTCTTTGGGTGCTTAGAAAAACACCCTGTCCACAAAAGAGAGCCCATACCCAAGCACATGTCTTAATTTGAAAGATGAGATTTAAGCCTCTGCCCCTCACTTCCCACAACAGGCTGCCCTGTCAGTGTTCACAAGGTGTCCAGGCTGGACTTGCTTCCAGAAGCACGTTCAGGAGTGACGGTTGGGCTTCACAACCCAGGAGCTGCATCTCTCAATCTGATTTCCCAAATCATAAAATCACATAACGCTAGGGATTACAAGGGACCTCTGGAGATCATCAAGACCAACCCTCCTGCCAGAGCAGGACCACCCAGGGCAGGCACACAGGAGCAAATCCAGGTGGATCTTGAAAGTCACCAGAGAAGGACACTCCACAACATCTCTGGGCATCCTGTTCCAGGCTCCATCACTCTCACTGTAAAGAAGTTACACCTCGTGTTGAGGTGGAACTTCCTGTGTTCCAGTTTGCAACCATTAACTCTTCTCTTATCACAGGGCACCATTGAAAAGAGACTGTCCCCTTCTACTTTACACCTACCCTTCAGGTATTTCTAAATGTTAATAAAATCCCCTCTCAATCTTCTACAGGTTAAACAGCCTGGAAATGCTGAAGTACAGTTGAAACACCAGCCTCTACTGTATTCATTTAATGAAACTATTTTATTTCAGAGTGGATCCTGCATCTCTGTGTCCAAACAGACTTCAGATCTGTCCTTCATTTCTGTTAAAGGGTCCATTCTCTGCCAACAACCAGCTTCTGCTGTTTTACATCTTAACTCTGTATGCATAAAGCAGGGTGCAGCTTTCCCGGGACCAATTTCACCTTTAGAAACATTTCTTACAACTGTAAAAACAACGAGGAGACTTAAAGCAGAAACGAAGCTAGTCATCTGCTGCTCCTAAAGCTGGTNAAAGAATAGAAAATCAGAAGTATGCTTAAATGAGTTTAAGATGATGCTTAAAATAAAAGCTAGAACTTCCTTACCCTGGAAAACTGCAGGTAAAAGATGTGCATTTTACAGCCTTCCTGGGAAAAAAAAAAAATTGCTTTCACAAAACTAACAAAGACTTTTGATTACAGCCTTTAATTCTAAATTGGTGTCAAAGTGTTTAACTTTTATCAGCATGCCACCACCTCAACATTGTTTTAAAATGTTATTAAAATGCCTGTGTCCTCCCTCCATTTAACTGAGCAGTGCGTGAAGAGGAATGTAAATGCAGGTGTATGGAGGTGTATTTTACACCCTTGGGCTGCTTGGGAACAAATCTCATACCAGCAACTATGATTCAACCCAACTCACCTGAGCTGTGCTGCATCAGAGCAGGTAATGGCAATAAACCACCTGCTACCCCCTCCACAGCACGGAGATTAATGGCAGCAGACACCAGAGCTGCCAACTCAGAAGATGTCTGTGGTAGA